>JADDOH010017719.1:0-18527 GCA_016648135.1 Agrypnia vestita
GAACACTTCGTGGTGCCTCGTTTGTCTCGGTATATTATACGAGATCATCTGAATCAGTTCAGGGCAGTCCAACATACTTTTAATAATTTGAAATAAGAACACTATGTTGCTGACATCTCTTCTGTATGATAATAATCTGTTCTATTTATTACATTTTTATCCCTCTGGTGTGCGTCTCACGGTTAGCACTGTACATTACCAAGCAAACGATCGTAAATTTCCGTTAACCCTGTGATCACAGTGCGAACGCTATTTTTCCATGTCAGTGGTTCGGTGTACAATAAGCAAGTATCTTTACATTTTGCCCACCAAATCGAATAAATCATATAGGTTTCGTATTTTGCGTGAGCGCAGACAAACATTCCGATGAACCGAAATTCACCAGCGGAATATGAAAATCAGGCCTGATCCTAATACCTAATGCTCGAAACATTATTATTTTTATCTTTTCCAAGGAAAGCCTTCCAGAGTGCGGCTCGGGGTAAATCGCTCGAGATCAATTGCCTGAAACTTAATCGCTCGAAATCAATTGTTGGAAATTTCGTTAAAAATGGCCCAGATAAAAACGTTGAATGGAATAAACGAAAAACAGGGTGTGAATTTGAAGATCAAAGTAAGAAACAAAGACTAGAATTAGTTTATCTCGGTTGAGTAAGATTAAATTAGGCATCTTAAATCTTCTTAATAATACCTGTTAATTCTTGTACCCCTATCAATTCTCACAATTTTTTTAATATTGTCAGGTCACTGTCACTGTACGCCTTCACATCGTCACTCGAGAATTTCCCACTTGTCACACTAGTCCGCTATTATAACACTCCTCGCACGCAGGTAGGTACTCTGGTATTTTGTTTCGCTGGTTGATTGTATTCACACGGAACGCCTGCTGAGTGTTTAAATCATTTATCTTTGGTTTGCTTCACCATAGTTATGGTTAAAAAAGTTGTCGTACGTCAGGATATTTCCTGTATAAATTGCCCACATATTGACAAATTATGGTCGTTAATCTATATGAGCCATAATTTAAAATAGCCGCTATGGGTGCATTAAAATAAATATTTGGTCGATAGAGTGAGGAGTGAACTAAATAGAAGCGAATGTTATGCTGGATGTGGTGTGGTAGATATTATAAAGAAAGAAGTGCCTGGATGGTTTGGTCATGTAGAACGTACGAGCGAGGAAAGGATGGTTAAGAAAATACTTGAGGCGAGTGTTGAAAGCAACAGGAATGAGGCTTCCACGAAAGATCTGGCTTTATCAAATACTACAAATATCGGAGGATGGCCTTGTTAAAAGCACAACAACTGTAGAGCTTGCATGAGAAGATGTATGGACGTAGCCGTACCAAAGTGGTGAGCCAAGATAAAAGAATATGGTGTTCAATCCTCTCTGCCTACCCCTGCGGAGAAACGGCGTGATGTTGGTTAGTTAGTTGGAATGATTGAACAAAGTTAAAAAAATATGTTCAGAGATAGTTTAGAGTCAAAAGTGTCACCCGTAAATACGGTTCAAAAGAAAAACTACTGAATTGGGGTAAGGGCAATTGATTTCTTTCAATTTACTTAAAATCAAGAACTATATTAACCCTTTTCAAATTCCCTTCGGACGCAAAAACCATTCATCCCCTTCTCGCTCGCACCCTGCGACGTCTGCGTGTCCAGCCCTCGCACGCCTCCATTTAGCTGTGAGGTATCTGCGTATTCCACCCTTAAATAATTTGCCAGTCACCCTGAGCTGGGCCCGCCTTATCGAGTCGGCAATCGTTTTAATATTTTGGAACTCGAGACCGTTCCCCAGATAATGGAGCGTGATACGCCGAAAAATATGTAAAACTGGAAACAATTTGAGTTCTTTTGTAATAAACAAACTTTTCATAGCAATCATAAAAGGAAGTCGGATATTTACTTTCCGATATTTATGGGACCGAAAATTCCGAAGCCGAACAAGACACAAAACATTTTTGAAATCGAACAAAAATATTATAGTCGGACTAATGACTTTGGCCCCGAACCCTTTTATTTCTCTTTGGGGTGCTTAGGTACTGTACATATTTCTAGACAATAAAAAAAGAGAAAGTAGTCCGACTCTTTATCAAGAAGAGAATATTTTAATACAGTCACGGTGAACGATAAAGGGCGGTTATTGGGTCTATGCCGTGTAAACAGGCACAGTTCCAGGGAGATCAATTTTCTATGCAAAGAATAATCGTCTTTAAAACAAGTCAATCGGGATAAAGGTTAGACCCAAAACCACCCAAGAACAACATTAACTGACTTACCTGATGGCTGAATCTCCTTGCACAAAACTGCAGCCCTGGCCAACACAAAACTAATCTTCCTCCCGTGAGATTATTTATTTTAATTTCTTGAATTCAAAAGAGCACTACACTTGTAGGTAATTTATTTATTTATTTGGAAATAATAATAATAATAATAGTATTTGGATAACTTATATAGCACCGTTTTTGCGAATACAATTTCAATTTCAATTTCAATTTCAATTTAATTTCAATTTCAATTTCAATTTTTATTCAATTTCAATTTTTATTTATTACATAATATGGACATTACAAACATTATTTTCAATGCATACATATTATTAACTTACATCTAAAAATATACATATACACATATACATAAACACATATGTATACATACATACACATATACATATACATACATACATACATACATACACACACATATACATATTGTGTATTAAAATACTAATTTATTATTAAACAATTAAAAGTGACCTGTACAATCTGGTCAAAGGTGTAGGAGAATCCTGCTTCGGAAAACCCCCTCAGACACATGGAATATATCAATATCCAAAGCGATCTTGTTCAGCATAGCTGTAGCTTTTCCAACAGGCATAACCATCGGCAGGTTGGTCCTGTATATTGGAATGTGAAACAATCTATGCTGACGATGTCTAAGGTAATTATCAGGAACATACAAACCAATGCTCTGCATAATTTCAGTATTGTCGATCATACCGCGCAACAATCGATAAAAGTGTGTAATCAAATACACATTCCTTCTAGTCTCTAAACTATTGTAGCCAAGCATACCCTGGAGAAACTCGGTTGGGTAAAGCCAAGGATAATGCCCGTACTCTCTCATGTAGAGATATCTCAGAAACTTCTTTTGGACTTTCTCCACCATAAGAGAGTACTTGCTCTCATGTGGCCCCCAGATCATCGAGCCACTCTCGAGTCTACTCCGCACCAAGGAGTTGTAAAGAGTTCTCAGTACGCGGGTATTCTCGAAAACCCTGGCAGTACGCAGAACAAATCCTAACATTCTCAGAGCATTACCACTGATCGTCTCTATGTGATCGTGAAATGTCAGGTTGCTTACAAATTTAACACCTAGATCTTTAACATTCGATGTTCTTGTCAGATTTTGGTCGTTCATTTTGTAGCGAAAAAATAGAGTTTTTTGGGCCCTAGTGAAGGATGTAACCGAACACTTGGAAACATTAAACAAAAGTTTATTTCGTCTTCCCCATTCACATATATTTGATATATCTGTTTGGAGAAGATGAAAATCGTCCAAAGTTGACACCTTTAAGAAAAGCTTTAAGTCATCCGCAAATAACAGAAAGTGCGAGTTTAAAATTACATTTTTTATATTATTGATAAAAATCGAGAACAACAATGGACCCAGGTTAGATCCTTGCGGGACACCCGAGAAGATATAGAAGCACTCTGACGCGAATAGACCATAGGAGACGTATTGGTTCCTATTTTGGAGGTAGCTCGCCATAAATTTTAGCATACCATCCGAGAAACCAATCTCATACAACCTTTTCAATAAGACATCATGGTTGACTGTATCAAAGGCTTTGGCGAAGTCATTATATGAACAGTCTACCTGATGTCCCGCGTCCAGAGCATCTCAAGGGCGCTTAACAGATATAAGAAAATGATATATATAAATATATGAGAGTGTAAATAGTTAGTAATTAACATATTAACTTATATCCTAACATGTCTCACATAGAAATAATTTTGAAGTAGTACGTAATAATAATATAAGCATGTTAAAATAAAATACTTCAATTGTAATAGTAGCGAGTAGAACATAATAAAGTAAATAACAATATTAAAGTATAAGTTTTACCTAACTTTATTTATATCTTGCATTGCAGTAATGAATCAATATTAAATTATTAATCAAGTATTAATTCAATGTTGCGTCGCAGAATTATGTTCACTTGTGATGTTAGGTGGTATAGAGACACATGATAGATATCGATGTCGATGAACAAGTCGTTGTAGACTCGGCACATTTTCACTATGGGGGAACGTAATCCGTAATTGGTAAGAGCTACAGATGCCGGCAAACATGTTGAACATTTTTCGGCGAAGTGGGGGAGAGTTTGCGCATGTACCATTCCACCAACGAGACCCAAAATTTGTCTTCTGCGCATACCCCCACCACGCCGAAAAATGTCCAAGAAGTTTGCCGGCAACTGTACAGGAATGTGGAAAATGCACTGTGTTCTAGTATCTTATACAAATTAACAATGTCAAGGGCTGTGCGTCTGTTCTTTATACTTAACCTAAAGCTAAGCGTCCTGAAGTATTTCCTTTGTATTTTTTCAAGTTTTTCAATATATATATATATTATAGTAGGGGTTCCAAATACTAGATGCACATTCGAGGTGCGGTCGGATAAGAGTTTGGTACAGGTGCAAGTAGGTTTTAGGATTTTTGAAATTTCTGGTGAAACGGAGTATAAATCCTGTTATGTTTTGTGCTTTACTAATTATGTTTTCTATGTGAATATAATCCGGCGCTCTATTCGATATATGGCGCGAGTGGATCAAAACACAGCGGTTTGATTCAAAATTAGCGGAAATATGTAATATATACATCACAATATGATGGCGAGATTTTCAATTTTTATTATATTTTTTCAAAAAACTAACCCAAAAAAAACAAGTTTTTATTACACTCCCTTTCTAATTTGTATTGTTTCCAATTTGATATTCTATCAACATATTCCTCTTGCTTTCAGATCATTTGGAAAATCTATTCCATGTTTATTATTATCCTTAAAATTTATAAAATATTGAAAAGGTAATAATTGGTATAGGGGGCACGGTGGAACCGTCTGATCGGACCCATGGCTCGAGTCAGACTAGTTGAAACAGTTTTCGTGCCTTCTCCACGCGTCTGACTCCTTTCTCATTTGTATCGTTTCCAATTTGAAAGAACCGTGAACATTTCGAAAAATCCAAAATTATAGTATAAATAATTTTTTATTAAATTAAAATTTGTTAGATCAATTATATATTCGCCACAAGCCTGCCTGCAAAGTTTTAACTTGATTGGATTACGGGAAAGGGTTATAAATTGATATAAAATTTTTCCGGCAGACAACAAACAGCAGACGATACGAGTTAAAAGAAAGGGAGTAAAAAAAGGAATGCGATGCGTAAAAATTTTCAGTGTCGATGTTTTAAATTCAGAATGCAAAGTGAATCTGTCGTCGCGTTCCAAGCATCTAGCCAGGGGAGAGTCACTCCGGATGGCCTCAGGTCGAGCAAACATCGCGATTGACATGACAGACAAAAAGACAATAATTATTTGCACAAACATACGGAATGGCAGCAAAAGGAATTGCGCACTGTCGGAATCTCTTGTGATATGTCACAAACACTGTTGAAGGATCGAGATCGGCCTATTGCAATCAGCAGCAATATAAAAAAAAAATAAAAAATTGTTTTGAATGCACCGATGATTACTTATTTAAAATGTAATTAATCTAGATTTTATGTATCTATTTATTTATTTATTGTTTATTTACATTAGTTAATACAAGATACTAATAACTGCCACACTAGGTAAAAACCTGTTCTGTGGCAGTTATTCTCATATGGTATTAATGTAGTAATAAAAAATGACAATTAACGAATCTAAATCTAAAGAAAATAAAAAAGAAAAGAAAATATACATACAAAATTAAGATAAGAATTTAAAGTAAATCATAGGTTTACCTAAATCTAAGAGAAAAGAAAAGAAAATACACATACAAAATTAAGATAAGAATTTAAGTACATAGTTACAAAAATAAATATTATATTATAGTATACTTTAAGTTATATAAATCAGTTTTGCCAATTCAGAGGTCAAGGGCGGATCCCTCTACCAATCCCTTCCAAAATTTATAGACTATGTTTCCTTTAAAGTTTCGAATTCAGTACATTATTAATTAATAATCGTCGATCTGTGATCGAAGATAAAATCGTGCGTACTGCCAGTGATGACGTATGGAGTGGAGACAATGGCCCTTACAAAGAAAAGTGTAGAAAAGCTCAAATACACGCAACGATCAATGGAGAGATCCATGCTTGGAATAAGCCTAATGATGAAATTACGTGCAGAATTCGAGTAGTGGATATCATGGATCGTGAGGCGAAGCTAAAATGGCAATGGGCAGTGCATGTTGCAAGGCAGGATGCTACAAGATGGACTCTCAGAGTTCTGAAGCGGAGACCTTGGGAAAATAAAAGAGGCGTCGGAAGACCTCAAAAGAGATGGGCCGACGACAATGACAAAGAAATGGATACAAGTAGCAAATAACAAGGAAGGAGAGAAGGGTATGGAAGAGGCCTATATCCAGCAGGGGAGAGATGAAGGCTAAAGAAGAAGAAAGAAGAAGAATCCTCGATGACTTTATATATATTTTTTGAAATTGCTTCCTTTGCTTTTACACCCCACAAATGAAGTAATTGCATCAAAGGGTGACACCACCTTAACTATGCAAATATAAAATTATTTTTAAAAACTACACAAGTATAAGGATACATAAATTTTATCGGTGTTGCTACCTATCCAAAAAAGAGTAACTCTTATGCTTGGGGAGGGAATATTCGATTTAAATATGTTTATATTCGAGTTATATGATAGCTAATACATCTTCTTTTATTATATTCCCTTGTGCATTATGAAGCCTTTTTTTTAATCGGTGCTAGTCGTTTTACTTTTGAACTTACTCCATTTCGGTATGCTTGCTCATATGTGTTTCCCAAGACTGTATTTTTTCTCGAGAATCTTATCTCCTGGTCGAAGGATTTGCGTGTCTGATCCATTCCAGATCACAGATGTTCAGATAAAGAGTGATGATTTTCACCCACCACCTGGGAATGAAACTTTGAAGAATAAACTTTTCCTTTAAAGTACGTGGTTACACTGTTGACCCAGATACACGTATCTTGTACAGTGTGGCGCGAAATTCATCAGTCAGTTTTTAAAGAAACGTCAATTTTTAGTAATATATTCCCGTATATTAACTTGTTTTTTACACTATACTACTAATATGCTTTCAATAATAACCTATATATTAACATTTACTACTAATTTAATCTATGGTTCAATCTATAATCTATACCCATTAATCTCTTTGTCTGTCTGTCTGTCTGTTCTCTATACAAATCTACACCGTTTGTCCGATTCGATTCAAATTTTGGCGGGGAACATTTCCCCCTATTTTCTTACCCCTTTCCCTTACTCCTGATATATTTTCGATGAAAATCTGTACCGCTTGACCATCGGACTCAAAATTTGGAAACATATTATTTAGGACTCGGCGGGTAAAATAGGTGACATTTCCCCCCTATTCTTATACCCTTTTTCCTACCACTGATATATTTTAGATGCAAATCTGTACCGTTCAACCGATCAGATTCAAAATTTGAAAACATATTCTTTAAGACTCGGGGGGTAACAAGGGTGACATTTCCTCCTTATTATTTTACCCCTTCCCCTCCCCCTGATATATTTTCGATTCAAATCTGTACCTACCGTTCGGCAATCGGACTCCAAATTTGGAAACTTTTTTAAGGACTCAGCGGGTCACAAAGGTGACATTTCCGCCCTATTTTTAACCCTTTCCACTCTCCATGATATATTTTCGATGCAAATTTGTACCGTACAACCGATCGGAATCAAATTTGGAAACTTATTTTTGAGGACTCGGCGGCTAACATAGGCGATAGTTTCCCCCCATTCTTTTACCCTTTTCCCTCTCCCTGATATATTTTCTATGCAAATCTGTACAAGGTGTACCTGAAAAAGCATAGAATTGACGAGAACGTAGCGATAAACGTAGTGATAAAAATATGTTACCCAGCGATAATAAAGTGTATATCAGCGAGTGATATATTGCAAAATAGTGTAACTAAAGGAATAGAATTAAGTTTGATTCGTTTTAAGTGAATTTGTTCATTGAATAGTGAATTACTAATTAATAAATTTTCAGTATTTTCATTCATTCCTTCCGCAGCCACGACACGAGACTATATCATAGATATATAACGAAAATTTTTATTATAAACTATTTTAAATCATTTTGTGGATACACAGACAGCAATATTTATTGTTGTAAAAGTTTATTTCAGAAATCGATTACGCCAAGTCCA
Source organism: Agrypnia vestita (assembly GCA_016648135.1). Classification (NCBI taxonomy): domain Eukaryota; kingdom Metazoa; phylum Arthropoda; class Insecta; order Trichoptera; family Phryganeidae; genus Agrypnia; species Agrypnia vestita. The sequence goes on from JADDOH010017719.1 coordinate 8,434, forward strand.
CGAGCGAGCGACTATTTTAAATATTTTATTCTGGATCGAATAAGTTGGAGGAACTGGGCGGTGTATCTGACTCACTCGCTAAGTACTTTTCTTCCAGGGACAAGACGATCGAGGCCACATTGTGATCCAAGTGGTGCAAAACCGTTTCAAAGTTTGGCCGTTTAAGTCAGCCGGAACACCGATTGCAAGTTGGAACACGGTGGTAAAATGCACATAAACTGCATAGAAAATAAAATACCGACCACAAAAAGTCCACAGCAATGTATAGTACACACAGCTTTATCTAATTTAATACCAATTTTCTACTTAAATTGTCAATTTTTTTCCTACCTACATATGTACATATTTCTTAGTGTGTTTTGTTTGTTATCAATATATATATATATATCTAATATCTATATATTATATATCTACATATGCAATCTCTCTGAAGAATTATTTTCTAGGATAACTCGCGTATTGTAGTCTTGAGAAAGACTGTTATATTGTCCCAACGTTTCGGACAGATAACACTGGCCATTTTCAAAGGGATTTTTGCGCCTTGTATTTCGAGTTCTATTTTGAATTGATGGCAAGCACACCCGTTCACTCCAGAAGTCGAGATCCAAGTGAAGCCTAATGCGAGGCTAATTGCTGAATTTACTTTGTGACCTGGTAATTCTTCTATTATTGTTGGAAATTCCATTATTGTTAGTTATATTAATATGTTCATTTACTGCGTCTGTACTTGGAATCGGGTTATTAGGGGCTGATTTTGAAAAGATTTTACAGTCATTAAGAATGGATTTCCAAGTATAAGGAATTCAGATCGCGTCGTCGCGGCAATTCATGTTATTTTTATTATTATGTATTTCTATTGCTTCCCTGTATCAATTCAAAACAGAACTCGAAATACAAGGCGCAAAAATCCCTTTGAAAATTGCCAGTGCTAAACGTTGGGTACAATATAACAGTCTTTCTCAATACTACAATAAGCGGGTTATCCTAGAAAATAATCCTTCATCTTTTACCCGCGAAAATCTTAATATTAATATGAAAATCTTAATATAAAAACCGTGTTTCGCTACCCGCCAAGTTTTCTCCACAACCAGCCACAACCACTCACCGGTGGTTATGGTGGTGGATAGCCCTTGGTATCACATTGAAAATATGCGAGTTTGGTGGGGGTGACTGTGCGTGGGTGGGTGACGAAAATGTGTTTTCTAGCACATTGTTTTGTTATGGGAAGGTCGCAAATGCTTCAGATTGTTTCAAAATAGGCGCGCCGACTGTATCGGCGAGTCTAGGAGGTTCCGGAAAAACCTGCTCTAGAAAGTTCTGGAAGGAGAAGGTTCTAGAAAATACCCGAAAGTTCTATAAGGTTCTAAACTGAGTGGCGGAATGTGTCGGTGTGTCTAGAAGGTTTCTGTACATTCAATAAATTTCATGAAAGTTCTGGAAGGAGAATGTTCTAGAAGGTTCGCGAAAGTACTATGACGATCCAATCAGTGTACTAAAAATCTACGCGTGAAAAGCCGCGCGGGCACATCTAGTACTTCATGTTTTGTTTTATATCTTTTTTGAATACTTTTGTTGTCTCTTTACGGACTTTATGTTTTCTATTTCGACTGTAGCATTTCATGTAATTTGTAATTTCCACTCAGTGGATAATAATGTATGTTCCTTCTGATCCCTGCGCCTCGGGAATATAGTGAAGAGGTTTTGTGTGGACGCTCATCCTGCTCGTACTCACACGAGTTTCAGCGGGACTCTGCGCACGGTTCGGCATTTTTAGCATTAAAAAATGCCGAACATGGGCGGCGAAAGTGCAGGGTCGATATGGGAGCTTTTGCTCATAGAACAGCCCTGCCTGTCTAGTGGGCCTCACTTCTCTGTACACATAGAAAACTTGAATGTGCTGCATATGCAGGAACTCTACATTATCACACGAATTTAACTGAAGCAGTATTATGTAATTTGGACTAATTTGACACGCGACCCTCGAGATTAATGTGACATCGCGTTCCGTCACAAAAACGCACTTATTCTCTATTGACCGCTCGGTTGGTACTCTCGTACTTTTTGGCTGACTGCTTCTGGAATCGCCGAACAGTTACAATAAACTTTTAATTCCTAAACTTTAAAAATTATTCATTTTATTACCTATACATACGACGGGATGATAAAGTTAAACCGTATACGAATCAAACATAATTTCGTTGTACGTCCATTCGTCTGTCTGTCTGTCTGTCTTTCGTAAGTTTGGGTAACGTTTCGTTTGAATTCGCGGCAAACAAACGAAATTAAACGACCGGAGACGGGCTCGACTCCGGGTCAGCAAGCCCGAACCGGCCGCAACTTAGCGATGTCGCTATTGCCGAGCCTGCGTGACCGGTCAATTAACAGTACACATAGGACTTAGGAAAGACACGTACCATTTCATGTTCATTCCAGCATAATTGCCAGGTAAAATAGTATAACTGCCGGCTGGGGAAATATAGTTTTTTTTTCAAATATTTTGATAAAAGTTGTTACTACTATTTCATGGGTGTAGGCTATAAATAAGTAAATACTTATTCTTTATGAACCGGCATGTAAAAGTAGTCATTTTTGACGGGTTACAGCTAGTATAGAAAAATATTTTCAACCACGATGTGGTTCATGATTTCAGAAAAGTTATTATTAAATAGACAGTGACTTTGCTCTTTTATTCTTATGTTGAAAATTCTAAAAGTTCGACTGATGTATAGGTCTTTTCATATAAGCTTACAATTGAGATAGTGTGGGTTCAGTGCGTAATACGCACATTGTTTCGTTGTGTTAAGTTTACGGATAGGCCCCTCTCATATCCGTAAACTTAACACAACGAAACAATGCGCGTATTACCACAGTATACCCATAACAGTAGTACATATATCTCCGGCCTGTCGGCGAGTTATTAGCCTACTCTTGTGTTGACGCTAGGGTTGTCACATTATTTTTACTCCCTTTCTTTTAACTCGTAGCGTCTGAGATTCGACGCATAAGGAAGACACGAAACCCGAAAATGTCTGTAATGAGAATACCTAGTTTCTGCACTTTAATTGCAAGAACGCTGATTAACAGCAACGTAGACTTTTAAAAACTCACAGTCTTTGTGATAATCAACACACCTTTTTAGTAAAGCACCACAAACATAAAAAAGTATTTTTTTCACGAAGTGCATTTTTTTTCTAAAGCGGCGGCTGCGAGCGCGAATGGCACCGAAGGCACGGCCCTTACTGCCGCCGCCTTGTGCCCCCATATTCTATGTCAATGTGTGCGTCACAGTGCGTGCGTACACGGCGCCGAGCACGCACGCACACATTCTAATGGGTAGCGACCAGTTTTGAAGTCGTATTACTGTTCTTAGTATACTGTGGTATTACGCACAGAACCCACACTAGCTCAATTGCAAGCTTATATGAAAAGACCTATACCTATTTTTTGTTAAAAACTTCGCGTTTTGTATTTCACGGATATCATTATACATTTTTTTCCTCGATCACATGCGCGTTATGTAATTTAGCTCATCCTTTGCCATTTACGCTTTTTAGCCATGACATGTTTCATCTTCTTCTGCGCGAAAACCCACGTATTTTCCCGTCTTTCCCAGCAATTTTTCCCGACTTCCAGCAACATACTTCTATTCATACTACTCTGTGTCGCCTGAAGCTTAACATTCAGAATAAAATATGAAACCATTTTATCTTATATATGTTACAAAGTTAATATGTTTTTTGTATTACTGCTATTTTAAACCCGCCGTAGGATATGTTATAACTGTCGCTTTTCTGAATTGGATCTATTCCCGTAATATTAAAACACACAAACACTTCAAAATGTCAAATGTCTTGAAAAGTACTTTACTAATTACATATGAAAAACAGCATTTTTGCCGTCGTAGGGAGAAAATTTGCATTATCTGTTTGCATTATTCAAAAACTTGAAGATTTTGACCAAACGCGAAGTAATTCAACGGTTTTTTTGGTATGTGCATGAGGCACGCTTTACTGCTGCTATTGCGTCAGATCAAACGCTCACAGAGACGAAAATATTTATATGCGAAACGTAAATGGAATTTATTATAAGGTTGCCTAGAGTTTACGACCTGTATGAGCTGGCTTAAGTGATCGCTTTACACAATGCAACAATTGCACCGCAAAAAGGCGAAATATAAAGTCAAAATCTATTTAAGATTGAAGAAACATTCCATAAATTTAACGATAACTCAAATTTTCGTTAAAAATCATCCAAACGTAACGAAATAGAAATATATTTTTAATTTTTCGTAAGTGAAAACAGAAATTTCAATTTCGGGTTGTTAAGGAGTAGAAATGGGCTAAATCCAAGATGTTGGTCCCTATAATAGATTCTTCTAAGGGTAAGAATCTTTGATATAATTTAATGTCTTGTGTGCAAAATTAAAGAGAATTGATAGCTTATATACAGGGTTATTTGGAAACATTAATAACCTCGCAGGACTATATTCCTGCCTTAATTATGAGTCGAAAATGTTCAAGCCGCCATGACCTAATATAAATAGTTATGGAGATATGCGACATCTAACATCGCCGTTCTGTGAACAATAGCTCCCATATCGGCCCTACACTTTCACCACCATGTTTGGCATTTTTTAATGCTAAAGTGGCCATACTCACCGCCCCGCTGACGCTCATGGGAATGCAATGGGGATGGGGAGGCGCAGGGACAAGTAAACATTGGAACATACTTATTATCCATTAAGGATGTACCTACAGACAAACATCTAGCAAGATGTTTTATGGGTATTATTAAAAGTCGTTAAATGAAAAATTAATATACTTTGATTGTTAACATATGTATTAAAGATATTGGATTATTGTAGTATATTTGATTTAACACGTGTACATATGCATTATCACATGGCAATGTTTTGCATTCGTGTAACTATTTTAAATTTTTTTCTTAATTATACTACCTTTGGTGTACAAAATGCGTCAAAATGATAAATTTATAGGGATTTTATTTAACTCAACATTGTTCAAAAGTAAATTGTTATTTGAATGATAATTTATTAGTTTCTTAGGCCATTTCCTGTGGTGTACCTGCTTGAATAAATTAGGGAACCGACAATATTATCTAACTGTAGACGGCAGAGTTTCCTCAGCTATTAAATATTAAAGATATTCCAGAATTTCATTAATATGATCGTGGAAATATTATTGTTGCTGTAATAAACACGGAAAATAATAAACCAACTGTCCGAAGCCGCTTTGAACTGAAAAAAAATCGCGTACCTAGAACGACACCGCCACAATCCAAAATGTCGTGTTATGAGTAATTCGCATTTGAAGTTTCATTTTTTATTCATCTTCTCTTCTTACTTGCCCTGTCGCAACTCATTGCCTAGGTAGGCTGTTGGGGTCGGTTCTTCTCGTTCTGAGTATATCTTTTTCGGTTCTGGGTATCGCTTTCATCCAGGCCGTTTCTGTAATATTTTGGAGAATTGAGTCATCCAGGAGTTCTTTGGTCTTCCTCTGGATGACTGTCGATGAAGCTCCATAGACAATGCCTGCTTCACCGTGTGGTCTGGTGGTCTCCGTCTTATGTGTCCATACCATCTCAATTGTCGCTCCTCCAGCTTACTGTTTATATTCGTGACAGCTAGGCTACCACGAATGCGTGAACTTGAGGAGGAGAATACCTCGACAGGAGGGTCTAGTCATGTTGGAGGTTAAAATTTTAAGAAATATAATTGATGCTCCAAACTTTCTTGAGAATTATGTCCAGTTTGTATCAAATAATTATTTGCAAAATCGAGGTCAACGCTATGTCATGTCCCAAAATGCAGAACAGATGTAATGAATAAGCACATCACAACGCGTAGTGTGCAACTCCTAAATGATCTGAGCGATCATGTCGATGTATTTAATGAAAGCATGAAAGCATCAAGCAGAGGATCGCCTCCATATAGGTACTCACTCCAAGTTATAACTTGCATAGTAAATGGAGCAATCCACTTTGCAATTAAAAAAAAACTTCTAATCCTATTTTAATGTTACTCTTCCCGACCATCTAAGATTTTTGTATTTGTCTTAGCATAAATAAAAACAAAACTGAACTAAAGCAGCTTGATATTGTATACATTATATGTGGGGTATAAAAGCAAAGGCAGTAATATCCAAAAAAAAATTAATGCAGTCATCGAGGATTATTAATTGAAAATGTACTGAATTAGAGATTTTCTAGGAAATATAGCCTATAAATTCATAGGAAACGTGATTTTGGAAGGGCTGGATACGTACAATTTAAATTAGTAATCCTTGGTGACTGCATTCAAAACATATTTTGATTTTTTGGATATTGCTGCTTTTACTTTTATACCCCACTCATGTGATTCCTGCATCATTACATGCTGGACCGAATGATTAATATCCCACTCAAAACAACTAATTACAACCGCGAAATAAAAATAATAAACCTAATCGCTATTAATAATGCATGTGATTGCAAGCTAATCGATAAAATGCCAGAAATAAAAGAATATTAAAAAGATAACAGAAACATATTTATACTCAGGGCATAAAACTAACATCACTTAAATTAGATATTGGTGGAAAATATTATAACTTGACCCAGTTTCCAATTTAATTAATAATTACAATTTCCCGTACATATAAAACCCGCGTTTTATACTAATAACAACATCGGTAAAATCCTTCTCAATTCAAAAATCAAAAACAATTAATTAAAAAAGGTAACCCATAAAAACCAAGTTTTTACAATACTCTCCAAGGTTTTTTCGTCCGACAAGCAATCAACCAACCAGACGCTACGAGTTAAAAGAAAGGGAGTAAAAAAGTAACCCATAAAAACCAAGTTTTTACTGTACTCCCTTTCTTTGTAAAATAAAACAATAATTAAAGACGAATTAAAACATATAACATAACACTAAACTTACAGAAATTTAATATATTTCTAAAATGTCAGATGTTTTGAGATGTCAAGATTTCGATAGATTCAATTATCATCAATATCGTACCTTATGATTTTCCAGCGTCAAATGATTTAGTCAGAATCAGATTTGAGTAATGTAGAATTCTTCAAAACTAAGCAGAAATCTAAAAGAAACAAATTACTAGTTGATTTTTTCCCAAAAAACACAATTTTGCTGTCATCTGTGAACCTATTGTTTTGTAAATTTTCGAAATTCGTAGTGATGAACCTATTATACCGACGGAGTAATTCAAATTTATCGGGCCGCCGCGCCGTTGCTAATCAAACTTTTTTATTGATTCCAATTTGAAAAAACCAATAAAATTTCTAAAAATCCGAAATTATACTATAATTATTAATTTTTTTTAACGAAAATTTGATAAATCTTCTTGATCGTCGCCACGAGTCTGATTGCCAAGTTTCAGCTCGACTGGATCACGGGAAAAGGGTCAAAAATTGATCTAAAGTTTTTGTTGACGGCAACCAAGCAGACGCCACGAGTTAGTATAGAGGGAGTAAAAAGAGTGAGATATACGAAATAACTTGTGGAGATTGTGATAGTGAATGCATTGGCCAAACCACGAGAAACCTAAAAATAAGATCAAAGAAACATCGCCGTTGTTTAAGGAATAACAATTTCTTAGAATTCGCCAATCATATAATTAATACCTATCATTCTTTCGATAATCACTAAAACTAAACTCATAAAGGATTGATAATGAACAGTTTGAAAACCTACGAAATCCAAAAGAAATTGAATTCTGAGAAAAAACTCATATACAACATCACATTCTTACAAAAGTCTCCGCTTCTCAGAATCTTCTTCTTGAAGACCACACAAAAAAATCACTCCCACTGCTCCGCGACCCGTTACTCTACTCAAATATTTTCATAATTTCTGTATTTAGGTTAGTTATAAATTACACCTGATGATGAGAGGGACTGCTCCTCTCGAAACTATAGTCGTGTTAAATTTAACTTAACGTGTGTACATCACAAAGTAGAATTTAGTTTAAATTTAAATAATTATGTTGCACCACAACGTCACTGCCATATCAATTAATAATATATGATTTCAGATTTGCAAAATAATTTTTCAATTTCAAGATATTTAACTTGTGGCATTTTGGTTTCCAACCAGCCTCTGTGACATTGCCGCATCTTAAAATGTGGCGGTCTTTTAGGGCACTAAGCTCCCTGTGGTATGAGACATAAATCGCCGTGAAGCAAACTCTGTTATGGTAACTGTGTAATTTTTACAAGCATCTTGCCATAAAAGCCATAAAAAAATTACAAATTCACAGAATAGAGCAATGAGGATAATTCTACTGAGAAATAGATATTCCAAAATTAAAAAGATTCTCTCAAATTTAAATTGGATTAATATAAAACAAGGGTTTAAATTAAATGCAATGATATTCATTCACAAAATATTAAACGACAAAATGCCAAAATATTTTAAAAATAAGATCAAATATAACAAGGGAATAAATGAGTGTAAAAGCCTCCCAGAAGGTGTGAGAAAGCTGAGAAGAATCAATATCTTCAAACAAGAATGTAAACGGCACATAAAAATGTAAAATGTATGAAGAGAAATATTATTTAAGAAGTGAACATATATATAATGTTTTTCATATTAGCTAACGATAAACAATGTATCATGGACTAAATAAAGATATATAAATAAATATAGTGAAACATGGCAGTTTTGTTAATGACATAAACATAAAATATTTCCTGGTACTAGGTATATCTAGACATTTTGAAAATATTTGATGTTACATATTATACAGGGTTATTTGGAAAACATTAATAACCTCGCAGGCCTATATTCGTGCCTTGATTATAAGTCGAAAATGTTCAAGCTATTATGACCTAATATAAATAGTTATGGAGATATGCGACATCAAAGTTTTCATTTTTATTTCAATATTTCTGACTTATTTTTTGTATAACGTTGGACTATCATTACAGTAACTCATATTGATTATGAAAAATTCATTCTTTATAATAAAAGTTAAATAAAATGATAAAAACTCTGAAAAAAATCCAATAAGAATGTTTTCCAATTGGAATTCGAAGGTTTTTATTTTTTTATTTGATTTGTGTTAAAGGGAATGAATTTTTTATATTTGATATAAGTTAGTGTAATGATAGTCCAATGTTTTACAAAAAATAAGTCAGAAATATTGAAAAAAAATTCAAACTTTGATATATAATAATATTAATATCTCCTTAACTATTGATATTAGGTCATAATAGCTTGAACATTTTCGACTCAGAATCAAGGCAGGAATATAGTTCTGCGAGGTTATTAATGTTTTCCAAATAACCCTGTATAACTTACAAATCGTCCTAGCTAGTAGCGAAGAGCGACATTTCATTTCGGTATGAAGGCTTCAAGAGGCACATGTTTACCAATTTGAAGGGATCAAAACGAACGCTTCATTTTGCCTCACTTTGCCTACTTCAATAAACTACATGAAGTTAGCTGCTTGTTCGTTGTCCGTGTAGTACTTCAAAACTGTACTTCTACGAAATTGTGCGCGTAGCCAAAAATTATCACTGACGGGGATTGGGAATTAGGTCGTATTAATGACGGGTGGTGGGATTTACATCAGTCGTTATATCCATATCAAGTCTTCCAAAATATATTTCTGACGGAGGCAAGAGGAATTTGGATTAGCATGTTGCACGGTTGATTTAGATAGCGGGATCAAAACTGTTCATTTTCTTGTTTTTGAATATGTTCATTCACACTTCACTAAAAATCACACTTCCCTGAAGGTCACTCTTCTCGGCAATAGGTGTTTGATGTTTGGAGTTTTATTAAATAATGTTAAGTGTGAATTTTACTAAAATGAAGTAGGTTTGAAGTAAAAAGTGTGAAGTCGAGTATAATGAAGTACTTCATTGTAGTATTTAGTTAAGAGTAGACCTATAGCTAGAGATATGGCAGTCTCACAATAGCATGAATACTAATCAAACAGATGATTCGGCATTCACAAAAACCGTCATTTTGGTTTGCGGCGGCGTTGTTCTAGGTGTGCGAAATATTGAAAAATCTTAAAAATTCAATTTAAAATTAAATTAAAAACAATATCAGTTTGATATTTTAC
>JADDOH010017720.1:0-24503 GCA_016648135.1 Agrypnia vestita
TAACACCATAAAAACTCACGTTTTCGACACGGTATTACCACAAAATGCATATTTCAGTAATACGTTGGACTTTTGCTACAGTAAATTATATGAAATATCAAAAAATTCGCTTTTATATAAGTCAAATAAAATGTCTAAAACCTTGCAAAAAAAATATTTTTTCAATTTTCTGGAAGGTTTTAATAATTTTATTTGACTTTTATTAAAGGGCTTCAATTTTAAAAATTCGTACAAATTAGTTTCATGATATTCTGTGTTTTATAAAAGATAAGCCATAAATAGCGAAAAAATGCCAAATTTTTATCTCCGCGACTGTCGAACAATTGACCCAAAGTGTAAGGAATATTTTTTTTCAAAATTGAATTAATAAAACTACCTGCAGTTTTTGCTGCAAGCTTTTAGACATCCTGTACAGGTGGTGTGTACAGTTAAATCAGAAATTTTACAACTTTTGAAAAAAAACCTGTTGTCGATTTTCAGACTTTGATAGGTTTATGGTAATTTTGTGTTTCATTTTTTATATATTTTTTTCTTTTTAAATTTTGTATCTTTTCATTGTAATTTTTGTTGGTTAAAAAACCTCGTAGGTATCTCACAAACACTGAAAATTAATTTAAAAACTTTTCATCTAAAAGCAAAATTGTATTAACAGAACAAACACAAAACTTTTTTAATTTAATAACTCATACATGCGACAGAAGCACATTCATACAAATAAAGAAAGTCCTCTACGCGGATACGTACTCAAAAAAGAACGGGAAAAATACAAAACACCAGGCGTTGCGGGCCAGCCTTAACGACCGAAGGACCTTATTTTCGCCATAAATATCCATAGAACTGCCGCCGCCCGGTCCGGCCCTGGGCCCATCTAAGTAAAATATGACCCAGCGCTGAACACAGCGGGCGGACACAATAAAAAGATGCAGATTTCTATCCCCATTTGCATACTACAGACCTGGCGGCCAACTTACAAACCTTCTTAGTGTTAGAAGACAGCGACAGATGGATTACGATGCGTTTCAGAATGTTTTTTTTAAAGTAGATTTTTTTACAAAAAATAGAGAATATACGTGCCACATCAATATCTTATTCTTTTAAAACTTATCTAAATGCTTGTGTTATTGAAATAGGACTATTTTGCAGGTCTCCTGGAACTGGAAGACCACTGGATCACTAGGTAAATGTCTTAATCACTAGACCAATAAGTCACTCAAATTCAAGTCATTAGATACAAAGCAAGTTGTAGTAAAAATTCGTTAAATATTGTTACAGGATCGTAACATTAACAAGATTACCCGTAATCCCGTGAAAAATCGCGGGGCATAATAATAATGGACGAACGGATGGACGTACATTCGAAATTAGGAGAGTTGATTTGATTTTTTACATCACTCATTATCCTTCGAATATATCACCTAATCGTATATCAACTCTCCTTATTTGAATATACGTCCGTCCGTCCGTTATTATTATGTCCCGTGATTTTTCACGGGCTTACGGCTAGGACATATTAATTTAAAAAACTAACAAATTTGATATAAACTACATTGACGAGTATTAATATCTGTCAAATCTTTATTTAACTTTCATTTTGTCTTATAACTGTGTTGGGAATTTTTATTATGAGTCTGCCTATTCTGCGATGTATGCTATATTATAATGCCTAAAAAACAATCCGTGTATTGTGCATCCTCCCATTATGAAATAACATCAACAAATAACAAAATCGTACGAAGTGGCGAGATGTACAATTATTCTACGATGTTTTGAGAATATTTAGTTTGTAAAAATATTATACATATTATTTATTATTTGAGTCACTTAAAAAGATACTGTATAATCTTTGCATTTCGCCACTGCCAGCTATCATTGCGAAACTTTTTACTAATCCCTAAAATATTTTTTTTATACGATACGTTCCTCTCGATTAAACTTATTTAGACATTACTAATATACTGGGTGAATAGAGTGACGAATGATGAAGTCCTCCGGCGTATTGTAAAAGACCGAGAAGTGCTGCGATCTATCAAGATAAGAAAGCTGGAGTACCTCGGACATATTTCGAAAGGACCAAAGGACCTAACTTAACCAACTCATCATCCAAGGGAAAATAGGTGGTAAAAAAAGCATAGGAAGACGCCGCGTCTCGTGGCTGAATAAGGGACTGGTATAAGTATAACTCGATATGTTCCGTGCGGCGGTAAATAAAATCATAATCGCTAGAATGATGGCCGACCTGCGATAGGAGATGGCACCATAAGAGGAAGAATATGATGCAATAGATGCCTATTAGAACCAAAGGCAAAGTATATTAAATAGTGGTAAAACCTGCAATGTTGTACAGTGCAGAATGTGGACAACATCCAAAAAGCATGAACAACAGTTGCATATAACTGAAATGAAAATGTTGCGCTGGGCAGGTGGTGACACCCATAGACAAAATCCTTAATGAGTACATCAGAGATTTGTTCAATGTGGCGCCGATAGCTGAAAAGATAGATGAAAAGCTGGAAAAAAAAGCAGTATGAGATGGTATGGTCAGATCATGATGAGGGCAATTCAGTGAGAAAAGCACTCAACATCCCCACTAAACCTAGGGTAAAGGCACACCCCCAGCAACATGGGCTAATATTGAGAGGGAGCTGGTGGCACAAGATGTTCCCGTTGTGACTTTGCCTTCGTATAAGGAGGCCCGATCCTGGATGAACCGGAATAGGGGGCAAAGAGTAGAAGAAGATTGATATTCTACGTCGGCAATTTAATAGGAATTGCCGACCAGTAATATTAGTAAAGTTGAATGGATAACATAAGGAAAACTCGAAAAATATAGGACACAGCGCGATGGAGTAGATCCAGAAGGAGATTTTGGAGGGATCACGTAGCCAGAATGGACAGTGACAGTGACTCGTGCATACAGCAGTGAATGACACCCTCGCAGATGACCAGTGAAAATATGAAAGAATAGCTGAACCTCGTTATCCTAGGAGACATAGTTTTCTTTACCACAGATCAACAGATTTACTAAAAGAAAAAGTAGAAGAATTGGTAACTTTTTCAACTTATCACATGATATAAGCAAGTGCAGTCAGTATATGCATGCCGCTGATCGTTTGAGTATTTAACCCGTCTTAAGACGGGATGATCGGGAAAATTGTTAGGTAGAAAGCAGTAAAATCCTCTATTGTGTGCAATTCTTTGCGCTTCTACCATTTTATGACAATATTTATTATTCATCATCGCTCTACTTCCATTTCCGTGGAGCTTGATTATGCACGCGCACTTTAATTATTTATAATGAGTAATTTATCGGCATGCTTCGAAGTTTTCGCAAGTTTTAGAGTGAACTTGTTTAATTGGTAAGGATTCGTAGTACACATTACACAGGGGGTAACCAAGCTAGTCCATAATAGTTTACAGATAGATTCCTAAAATATACAAGCAACAATGTCCTAATAACACTTGTTATATGGGATAAGCGACTTCAATTTTTTTTTAATATTTCTGATTTATATTCTGTCAAACGTTGGAATTTAAAGATAGTGACTAATCAAATATTAAAATTTCATTAGCTACCATTCAAATCTGCTGAACTCAAGGCCAATACGGCGAAAGAGCTTAGGAAGGCCAAAATTAAGATGGAGTGACAACGTCCTCAAAGACATCTCTGCCTTAGAGCTTCAGAACTGAAGAGAGCTGACTATTGATGACTGAGAGAGTCATCAATAGTCCAGATGAGTGGAGGAAAATTATTGAGGAGGCCAAGACCCACCAAGGGTTGTGGTGCCAAGAGTGATGATGATGACCTTTCAAATCAAATGACTTGTGACCATTTGAATTTACTCTCACATGCCGTAAGAAATTTCGATTCAAATATCTAACAAAAAAATTCACAATGAGAAAAAATACGATGAACGAAAAAATATTGTATGCAAGATCTTGGTTTATTTAGCAGATAGCTCGGCAATCAGGAACCAAGAACCCTGACCGAAGAGCTGGGAGGTTTTGGTCAACCCCACCAGCATGCGGCTTCACCGCAGCAATTATTTGAATACCTACACAGGCTGTATTGTATATCGGTTTCCATAGTGCCTTCTCCTTAACATTACTCCTCGAAGATTGTTCAATTTAAGCATACCGGTAACTAATAACTAATTATATTAAAATAGTTATGCTTTGTAAATTTAACTTTAACTGCTATAAATATGAGCACCTACTGCACTTACAAATTGTATGAATGGGGTGGAAAAAAAGTAGATGAATTGTGGGATATAAAAGCGAAGGCAAGAAAATCCAAAAAAAGTTAATTACTATAACGTATCTGAGTGACATCTGTCTGATGAATGAGAGTGACAGACGGCATGAAAGAAAGAGAGAGAAAATGTTGTAAGGCGAGAGGCGCCATTTTGCGGGTTCTGTCACTACGCAGCCACCGCGACATGAACATTACTCCTTTTGTACTATAACCGAACTATTGTCACTTGTAAAACAATAAGAATTTCATTGGCATTCTCGGCATAACTCAATACATAACATTACAATTACTAATTTAAAACGTACTGAATTCTAGATTTAATACATCTATTTCTTCCAAAATCCATGTTTCCTATAAATTTATAGGGTACAGTTTCCTATAAAATATCGAATGCAATATATTATAAATTAGTAAGCCTGGATGAATGCATTATTTTTTTTTTCATATTGCTAACTTTGCTTTTACACCCCACGTTTATTATAAAATAATATTGAAATATATGAATGCCACTTCGGCGTTTAAATTGAATTGAAATATAAAATAATTAAACAGAGATATTCAGTAGTTCTTATGTTATATTATCTTATATATAGAGCAGTCAGTCTCAAAACCCTCTGTATTAAATTAGCTTAAAATAATCCGTAATAAGAAATCAATATGCTTTCTGTTGCGATATTCATCGCTAGATATTCGAATAAATTTCATGTTTTTAATTAAATTTTGATCAAAAAAATTTTATGTTTTTTTTAAAAAAAATCATTAAGAAAGAAATGTATTTTTGGTATAATAATTATGAAGCGCTATTGAGTATGAAAGCGCAAACAAATATATGAAAAATGAATCACTTTAAATTTTAAAAAGAATTCGACGAATTGCAAGCTTATTGAAGTGCGTGAGGACTTTTCTGAATTTCTTTGCAACAAACTTTCTTTTTGAACTGGACACGATCGTACTGATTGAATTATATTGAAATAGTGAAAACTTTAACGAGGACATCCTTTATACTACAATATATAAAAACATAAGTTTTACTTGATATTATATTTTATTAGAGAAATGAGATGATTTAAAATTACAACAAAACTGTCCAACACAACTTGTTCTTCTGTGTGTAGTTTTCTGGGGTATTCTGCCGTGTATATCTGTCCTCTCTGGTCGACGTTTCTAATTCCATTTCATGGTCCATTATCAGGGCTGATGTGAAGAGTAAGTGTTGATGTTAAGGTTAAGTATTAGCTTGTAATATCGCGCCTAACTCACCGTGCTTTCAGCCAGTACTTAACGCAAACTAGGACACAGGCCGTATTGCAAACTAATACTTGGCCTTAATATCAACACTTACTCGTCATATTAGCCTTGATGATGGACCCTGCAATAGGATCTGAAGGTTACACACAGATGATTCTGAACGGCCGTGAAACTCTGAGAACATTTTTAACAAAAAGTGTTAAATTTATTACTATAAAACAAATAATTAAATAAAGACCCAAGCATAGGTTTATAATTGAAAATCGCACAAAACAAAATCACATATTCCTTCCACAAAATCGTATCACCTCAACTTCACTATACATTTCGAGGGACAAAAAACTTAACATCAGAACGATTACAGTGAAAATGCTTATAAGAAGTAATCAAAGAATTTTTTAATAATTGCAACATATTTCTCTTATACCTGGTCACGGTGATCTCTATAATGAAGTTAGGGAGCAAAAAAATAAGGCAGCAGCAATATCCGACTGCTTAAAGGACACAATATGGAGTAACAAGCACATGCTGGCAGATAGCAAGGCCCGAATCTACAAAACCTATGTCAGACAGATATGTTATGACATATGCTATAGAAACTAAGGCTGATACAGTTAAGAATAAAGGCCTTCTCCGGAAGAATGAGATGAGAGTACTACGCACTATAGCAGGGAGGTGTCTCAGTGACTGGATCAGAATCTCTGAAATAAGAAAGACCAGTCAGAAGACATCGTGAGACGGGGCAGGAAGATTCGGTGGTACTGGAGAGACTACGTGGATAGCAGTGGCGTGCAGCGCATACAAGCAAAAAAGCTGTGCATTAGTAAAGATTCTGAGAAACAAATATTAATTCAATAATCCTTATCTTAAGAAAAAGTTGATTTAAAATTCTAGCCGTAATTCTTCTTCGGCTAGAAGTTTTATTTCTGACGTTTCCATTCAACGTGACGTATCTGTTTTTTTTCGATTTAAAATTCTCGCCGTAAGCCTACGGCTAGAAGTTTTATTTCCGACTTTTCTGTGCTTAACTTCATGTCAATTCTTCATTTATTTCGCCAACCAATTTGTTCCACAGATATAGTCAAGTCGAGAAAAAAACCGTGTATTTTTAATGCTGCGAGTTTTGTGCAATAGCGTCCTTCTTCGAAAGGTCCTATGCCAGGCGCACGTCATGCAGAAATGTTATTTTTTACAAATTCCACCCAAAACTTTCGGTGTCAATTTTATGTCTTTTCTATGGTAAATGTAAATACGAATAAGACAAATACCATGTGTTATCTGTCATATTATAATGATATCATAAAATGTTTGATTTATTTTTGTGAAAAGTAACGTATATCTGAAATAAGTATTGTTCGATTTAATTATATATAAATCGTCTTTGAAATATATTGAAATTTTTCGCCGTGTTAGCTATACCTATATAAAATATTTATTTATTTAGGAAATATTGTTTACAATACTTCTTTTATAGAGGAGTTATTTTTGTGGATTGAAGCTACTCAAAATAGTTCATTTCTTTTTAAATGTATATACCCTTATAGGTATATGCGTATATATATATTTTTAATATAGGTATATACATAGCAAGCCAGGAAAACCGCCAAAAAGGTGTAAAGTTAGCTGGTGCACCACTTCCCAAGAGGACAGCTCCCACTTAGTAACAAATCCATGATCTAGAACAAGAAGAAGAAGACACAAACGTTCGCTTCTATAAAAAGAATAATATCTGTAGTGAAGTTATAATATACATAAAGAGATTATTATTAAGATTTAATAATAAAACAAAAAAATATATTTTTATGTTATGACAGAATACAAAAATGTTATATTTAGTTCAAATCATTTCATGTTTCAGTCGATAAATTAAAGTTTTATATGAATACTAAATTATTTTGATCTAAATATAACATAACAATGTTATATGCAGATGAAAATCATTTCATGTTTCCGTCGATAAATAAAAGTTTTAAACGAATACTAAAAACAAATGAGGTGTTTGCACCAAATGACAAACATGCAACACCAGACACTGCAATGGAAAACAACACGAGAAAATGACACGCGACAAGTGAATTAATGAATTTTATATCATTGGGATTTTGAAACTAATTTTCACTCGAAAACATTCTGAAAATAATATCGTTTTACACCATATCTCTAACGGTTTAACTGACTTCATACCCGTTTTTACATATCCATGAGGCGCGGTCGCACTTTACACGCTATAGATACTCCGCATTTTGTAGAGTCAAATAGCTTTGAACTTTTTGTTTTTAGCCTAAAACAGAATCGCTGCAAATAAAAACATCTTGACTTTGGGAGACCACTTATGACTAGGGTTGCCACTCGCACTTTATTATAAAGTATTGTACGTTATTTCGGGTAATTGTACTCTATACTTTATGAGAACAATAAAGTACGCGAAAATACTTTATTTCACGAGATTTGATTTCTCTGGGATTCATTTTCCTTATAACATACAAAAAAAAGTTGATCGTAGAAATTTTTGCATAAAACGGAACGAGAGAGTTACCGGGGTCGATGACGTTATTTTTTGTTGTCGAATAGGTTCGATAATTGACGATATACACCGTGGCGGTCGCCACATAAACGCTCGTTTTATAATGCAACCTAACCTTAAATGTCAACATTGTCAATGTCATTGTAAAAATTTCTTGTTTGTTTTGTGTATAGCTGATTAAGCGCAGTTAAAATACGATTAATTCGTTTCATTGAGTTTTTTCTGTGGTGTATAGCAAATGGCGAGACGAAAGAAACAAAGCGTCTCTGAATCTGATAAAAATGAATGACTTATTTACTTTAACTTAAATAATGTAGACTGCAAACATGCTCTGCAGTTGTTTAGTAATGATAATTATTTGTTAAAAGTTGCTAAAAATAATGAAAAATATATTTTTAAGCAAAATAAAAAAGTAAAATAAATCGTACTTTATTTTGACACAATGTACTTCTTTTTTCTACCTTTAATAACCAATGTTCTTTATTTGCACAAAAAAAAGATGGCAACCCTACTCATGACACTATAGCACACGCCACGACATGCCGCGCATAGTGAGTTGAAATAAATATATACTCTCAACTTTCGAACATCTATGAATCGGGTAAACACACAGATACCAACCACAGTGGATTCTAGCATTCGTTCCGTATCCACAAGTCCGAAAGTATTTAGGTTTCGCGCATGCGCATTGAATTCATCTGTCAAGAGCTTTAAGTAATGTATATTCAGTGACAGCAATATAAAACGACTTTAATGTTTATGAGTATAATGCACGGAAAAAATACATATTATAAAGCGAGTTAATTGTTTTGCGAAATTTGTTAGTGTGACGCTTTGTTGTCATTTTGTGATATCGATAGTAATGAATTGTGTCATAGCTGCATCTTAGCTGCAGGAGGAGTAAATGAAAACGCTGAAAATTAATTAGCGATTCATTAATTAATGATTAATTAACTATTCAACGTACAAAGTCACCTTTAACGAATTAAACTTAATGCTGTTCTTTAAATTACACTTTTTCGCTGTATATCAATCGTAAATTAACACTTTATTATCGCTGGGTAACACGTATTTAACATTCACAAGAACATTCCATCCAGTAATTATCGTATTATTTACCGCATTTATTTATTTCGCGAATTAGGTACTTTGCCCGATTATTCGCTTCGATTCCCTTACGACTGACCACACTGGGCGACGTCTTGTACTTCGCGGCCGTTTTTAACAACTTGCTACAATATAATAAACTAGCTGTGTCCGCGCGGCTTCGCACGTGTAGATTTTTAGTTCACTGTTTGGATCGTCATAGAACTTTCGCGAACCTTCTAGAACATTCTCCTTTCAAGAAATTTGTCGAATGTACAGGAACCTTCTAGACGCACCGACACATTCCACCACTCAGTTTAGAACCTTATAGAACTTTCGGGAATTTTAGAGAACCTTCTCCTTGCAGAACTTTCTAGATCAGGTCGGCGTGCTATTTTGAAACAATGTGAAGCATTTGCGGCCTTCCCATAACAAAACAATGTGCTAGAAAGCACATTTTCGTAACCCACTCCCACCCACGCACAGCCACCCCCACCAAACTCGCACATTTTCGATGTGACACCAAGGGCTATCTACCACCATAACCATCGGTAGGTGGTTGTGGCTGGTTGTGGAGAAAACTTGGCGGGTAGGAAAACACGGGTTTCTTTTTATATATATATGTAGCGCGTTAAAGTTTTGTTTCTCGACATTTGCGTAAAAAAACGCTTTCTGTATACTGGAAATTTTTTATAGTAGGTGAAAACTTATTGTCCAACATCCCTTCTACAGAAAGTCACCGACCAACATGCTTTATACCCAACTGTGGAGTGAAATGAGTTTATTCCAGCACGAGAGGTCGCAGAGTTGGGTGCAGTCAGCCGCGCGCTATAAATCACCAATCTTTATTTTTCTCCCAACTCTATTATTATTTCCATAAAATATAATTTATGACTGAATTAATAAACATTCCGGAATCTATGTTTTTTCCAGGGCCGCCCGAGAATAATAAAGTGTCAAGCGCCGCGGAATGTAATTACACTTTTTCCGATGAATTTCTTGGGAAAGTCATTTTTTATTGGCGCGCTGCTCGCGGGAGACAGTAATAAAACGGACTATAGACTATTATTAATAACGTTCAATCTATTTTGGCGTCGAAGAGGAAATTTCAAACGAATTTTGCAGTAACACTGTATTACATGCGGAGTCAAACGAAACCGTTTTTCCTTTCATTTTTTTCTTGCATCTCGCGTGGTATTTTTACATTTTTTGCAAGCTGTAACCCGTCAAAAATAACGGTACTTTTGTCTATGGTCTATGATCTGAAATACCGGACACTAACTGAAACTGTAACAATTAACATAACACAACAATTAAACATCGAAAGCATTACAAAAATCGAAACACTTAAAATCATTTACAAACTAGCAATTGGCGAAATACAAGACGAAGACATAAAATTACACAAAATACACGAAAAACACCAACACAACACTAGAATGGTTCAAAACTATGACACAACACACGCCAAAACAAAAACAGGACAATCCCGACTAATTTGCAACGGATTAAAACTATACAACGAACTGCCACAACAGACCACTGACAAATTCAAAACAGATGTGACAAAAATGTTAAAACTCGGCCAACTATAAAAAAATGACTTTGTATCTAAATTAAATTATTATTATATTCCTATATTGAACCATGTAAAAATGTTATTCATAAACCTCTTAGGTTTCTATTATATTTTAAATAAAAATATATTTACGTATTTATAGCAGACACCCATGAAATAGTAATAACGACTTTTATGAAAATATTTTAACATTTTTTTTATATTTCCCCTGCCGGCAGTTAATGGTGCTGTGGTGGGCGGAACATGAGATGGTTCGCGTCTTTGCCAAGTCCTATATGTACTGTATTTTCGACACTTTGGCGCGTTAAGCGGCCCATCGGGGTTCAAGCCCTATCTCCAGCCGTTTCATTTGTTTTTAGCCGTGAATTCGAACAAAATTACGAATGT
This sequence comes from Agrypnia vestita, assembly GCA_016648135.1. Lineage (NCBI taxonomy): Eukaryota > Metazoa > Arthropoda > Insecta > Trichoptera > Phryganeidae > Agrypnia > Agrypnia vestita. The sequence continues at coordinate 11,077 of JADDOH010017720.1, forward strand.
TACACGAAGTTACGGACGGACAGACAACGAAATAATTATGTTTGGTTCTTGGTATCTTATACTCATATGCATTATGTGTATGCATCAAGCAATTAAATGTCTTTTGTCCGATAAATGCCGATTTATCGGTATTAATATGTGCAGAAAAAGTTTCAACGTATTTTGTCATACAAAGCTGGTCAACACAACAACCTTCACAGCTACGAAGATCGACTTGCCTTTTTCAAGATACACAAACTTGAGTTCCGACGGAAAATATCCGATCTCGTTGTGCTACACAAGATTATTAGCGGAGCTATTGATTCTCTCTGTCTATCTGATATAAAGTTGTTGCATGTTAAACCCCGTATAAGAAACCCGGAGTTCTTTAGAATAAGCCAGCACACTAATAATGTCGGTTACTTTTCTCCCATCACAAGGTTATGTCGCACATATAATTTATATTGTGCTGACCTTAACATTGATGCTGATATTCTTGCAGATACCTTATCTTCGTTCAAAAACTCACTCATACACAAAATCCATTTTCTAAACGATGACCTGAACCTATAGATCTATTAAATCATTTATTAATTAAACACTTAATATACAATACACATAAACGTACATGTAAAATATACTTAAATGCAAATATACATGTTACTTGAGCGTGCTGAAGACACTTGTAATTGCGATAACGGGCATAGTCTTCACTATAATGTTTATTATCAGAGTACCATGTACCTATTATCCTGTTAGTGTCTCTAATAAAGAAAAAAAAGAAAAAAAAATGAAATCAATTATATATATAAAAACAAACCCGTGTTTCCCTACTGTGTCGGTGAGTCTAGAAGGTTCCGGAAAAACCTGCTCTAGAAAGTTCTGGAAGGAGAAGGTTCTAGAAAATTCCCGAAGATTCTATAAGGTTCTAAACTGAGTGGCGTGTCAAGAAGGTTTGTGTGTCTAGAAGGTTCCTGTACATTCGATAAATTTCTTGAAAGTTCTTGAAGGAGAATGTTCTAGAAGGTTCGCGAAAGTTCTATGACGATCCAAACACTGTACTAAAAATCTAAGCGTGCGAAGCCGCGCGGGCACAGCTTGTATGTAATAACAGTACGTCATTAGCATCCGTCATATAAAAAATTTAATTTACTAGCAGAGATGATAGCTATTTTTGATTGCGTAGAGAACTTGCCCCAGTCATCAAGCACTTTTTAAACTTTTCCATCCGTTTAATGGCCGGGTTTATTAATTTCAAAGATGTAATTAAATCTTCGAAGCATCCTTATTAGCATTTTTATCCGAGTGCACACTTACATTTTAATTAATTTTAAAATGCTCACAGCGGAAACTGCAGATTCCTTTTTATCATCTGATGCTAATGGCTGCCTCGTTCCATCTCATTCCTCGCACTCTAAAATGTCGTCTCAAATTACTTTCTTTCGTCGTCAAAAGGATGCTAATTTTTGAGGAAATAAATCACTCGGAAGAGAGATTTTTAATCTATTGTAAAACTAATAAATGCAGCAACGAGACTAGACTTATTCTTACAAGGGTCGAATAAAAATGACAACCTTTTTAACACTCCCGTTACGCAACGGGGTACAACGTAATCCCAAAAATTTAAATTTTAAAACTATTCAATAAATATAAATAAAATTGATCTGACATTTTTTGTGATCCTAAATACCCAGAAAAATTATAAGTAAAATAATACAAAAGCATAAAAAAAAATTTACATAGAAAATCTGGCATATTCTATAAGATACATGCACGATGATGGACGGAATTGACAACATGGGAGGAGTAAAGAAAGAAAGATTTTCCCCCTCAATAATGGTCTAGACACTTGAAATATCTCTACTACAACCACTAGCTACTTACATAGTTGAAATTGTACTTATGGAGTCCGACTTGGTTCTGGTATTTGCAGAGCTCCGCTTGTAGTAGATCGAGTGTATGCTACACTTGCTGTGGTAACCGGCGAACTTCTCTTTTTGACCAATCTTAATTCTTACGGCTTCGTTGAATTCGGAAACAGATCGACGCGTCTATTTCCGAAAGGCGTAAAATATTGAACCTCTCATACGTCAAATTTTAGGTACCTCACGAATGGTGTCAATCTTCCAACAGAAGCGAACCGAACTCTGTGGTTATAATTTATTGTCAACTGGTTCGGAATTTCTTAAGTTAAAATCCTGGCCAGCGATTGGAGCAGAACACCTCGAACGCTAATTTCGACCAATGACACTTCAGTGATCACGAAACAGTATCGGTTACTTCATTCTGCCCACAATGAAACATCATAATAAAACGGTTTCTTATAAAATGACAACAAATTTAGTAGAATCTTGTTCGCATTATGTAAAGAATGTAATTATAAATATTATAGAACTTTTCCTTTACACTTCATTAAAATGCAAATTTGACTGGGGCACTTAGTACCCCGCAATGGCCACCCATCTAATTTTCGATCTTCACGTCCAACGTTCAACGTCCAGGTTAATAAAAATGCACCTAGCAGAAGGGTCGCACCACCTTGAGGCATTGTTGCAAAATTCGTTGTATAATCACTACTTAGGGCATACATTGGTTAATAAATATTAAATAATAAATAAAATATAAAATTCAAAAAAATATTCTAAATTTCAAAACAGCGGACTTATGTGTCGCTTCACAAAGGATCTCCGTAAGTGTTATGTCTATGACACAAAATAATAATAATAATAATAATATAATATTTGGATAATTTATATAGCGCCGTTTTTGCGAATACTCACCTCAGGGGCGCTTAAATAAAATAAAAAATGTACAAATGAGATCAATTAAAAATAATTTTAATTTTTTTCCTAAACAATCGAAGTTAAAAATGTATAAATTCAAAAAAAAAAATTAACGAAATCGATTTAATATTTTTCGAAATATTATTTTCACCAATCTCATTAAGGGATTCGAGAAAAAGCAAAAAAAATAATAGCTTCAAATTGCTATAATTATCAAAAAATTTAATGAATGATGGTAAAATCTCATCAAGTTTAAACAACAACCACATAATTGATACAGTTGCCGGCAAACTTCTTGAAAAATTTTGGCGTAGTGGGGGAATGCGCAGAAGACAAAATTTGGGTCTCTTTGGTGGAATGGTACATGCGTAAACTTCCCCCCACTACCGAAATTTTTCAAGATGTTTGCCGGCTACTGTACTAACCATTATTTCGATATTCATAAATTAAAACTACCGTTTTCTTTTTTTAGGAACCATTACTTGAAAGAACCGTCATTTTTGACTTATTAGAGGTAATTAAATATAACACAGGAAAAACAAAGGTTAATTAAAAAAAATCTTTCCACCTTAATACTTTATACCTATCTATTAGCGCATAAATTCACTCTTATCCTTTCGACTCGCGACGGACTTAGAAAAAGCAATTAAGACTTGCATTGTTGATTCTCTGTAAAAGTTTCGCCGTAAAAGCGTTTCAGACGTGATAAGCTCCGTCCCGACTTGCAAAAAAGTAATAAATTAATTAAACTGGCTTTTCGCAAGCGGCGCCGCTTTTATCGGGAGACTCGCATCAAATGTTACTTATTGTTTAATCCTTCTTGTTCCTTGCGATTTTTAACCAGCGGTTAGACTTGCGCGGTTTATAAATAAATTTGTACGCCGTGCTATCCGCCGCATAGTTTGCGAAGTATGGAGACAAAATATTATCTGAGACCAAGTATTTACGGCGACATTTAGAGATAGAAAATGCAATTAATTAGATAATGAGTGTCTATCTGTGTGAAGTAACGCTTTCTTTACACGCAAGGCAAACAGTATGGAGTATTTATCCACGGCGAATTTGAATAAAATAGTGCAGGATATTGAGATTAATGGTTCTGAATTTCAATGATACACGCCACATTTGAGGCTGTTGAGTTATCAAAACCTACCGGACAACCATTTTTGTTTCTTTTTTAGATTTTAATGTCAATAGATTCTCTAAGCTCATGACTTCATTTTACATTTTAGTTAACTTGTATTGAAACGAATGAATTTTTCGTAATCTATATAAGTTACTGTAATGATATTCCAACGTTTTACAAAAAATAAGTCATAAATATTAAAATAAAAATGCAAATTTTAATGTTACAACCATTGATATATTAGGTCATGGTTGCTTAAATATTTTCGACTCATAATCAAAGCGGCGGGAATATAGTCCGGCGAGGTTATTAATGTTTTCCAAACAACCCTGTACACAAATCTGTACCGTTTGATATATCTGACCCAAATTCTGAATATTATTCTTTAGAACCCTGCGGAAAACATCCTCCCCCCCTTTTTTTAGTTCTACAGTAGTATTAAGAATTTTCACATGTGTCATAATTTTATTTTATTTTATTTTTATTTGCGATTCAAAAAGTCATATAGTAAAAGAAGAACAGCGTATAATATGATATACAAAAAGATTTAGTTAATTTTTTGTATCTCTATGCATAGAAATAGTAAAGTAAAAGTTGTCAGTAAAACTATAACTATAAGCTTTTCATAATTTAAGTTTATTTATAGCTTAAAAATACAATGTAAATGGGAGAAAAGGGAGGAAAGGAAAGGAGATGGAAATACATTCCATCTTCTTTCCTTTCCTCTCTTTTCCCCTATTTAATTTATTTACTTTCCTGTGTGATAATAATTAAAAATAGTAAGGACATTTGTGGTCTATGTTTTGGCGTTTAATTTGATTACACTTATTGTTATAATGAATTCGTCGAGTTTTTTTGAAGTGAGAATTGAAGTGCAGAGAGGCCTTGTAGAAAAATGCTTACTGTGTATAATAAAGGATATATTTATGTATGTTCATCAAGCGGAGATTTCCAACCTTTCCAACCCTCTACAGCAAATATCCGTGGAACTTGGTCTGACACTAATCGATTCCACAACTATTCCTGCATGTGAAGTAGAACTGACCCGAAAGCTTAACGCCTCCCTTACAAGTTGTCCGATTTGCTCAGCTCTCGAAGATACAGGAGCGGCAAATATATTGCAATGTACATGAGCCGACACAGCTTAAATTAAACCCTTTATAGGAAATGTTTCCGACGTGATTCACTAGTGAAGTATTAAGAAGTCAGTATAAAGTCTTCTACAGTTAAAAACACAAACGACAATGAAAAAGATTTTTAGCCAAAAAATAACAATATAATCATCTTATCTGGTTCAAATTCAAATTCCGTTGTAGGGTCCATCATCAGGACTGATGTTTTATTATGAGTATTGATTTTTTGGATAATTGGCTTGCATTACCCTGTCGAAGGCGGGGAGAAATTTTGTCATGCAGTGTTCAGTACTAGCTAGAAATACCATGCCGAAAGCAGGGTGTCTCTATGTTTTTGTTTTACGTGTTAATAAGCGGAATCTGCATCGGGATTGGTTTTGAAGCGCCGGATACCATGATGTTTTTAATTTGAAACCATAATCTCTATTAATATTCACCGGGTGATTGTAGATCTCGAGTGCCTCCTTGAAAAGACGTCCTTGGACTTCGGTTTGAATGAAAATGATTATGGACCCTGCATTTTTTTCAGAACAAAGTTCTGTGAAATTTAGTTTTAAATTTCACAGAACTTTGTTTTGAAAAAAAATCAACTTCACAATAAGAATGTGTTGCTAAGAGAATATATTATATAGTAAGCTACAAACAATGTTAAAGTAAAATAATGGTAATAAATGAAGAAACGAGTCAAGGGTGTTGATATATGTAACACGGGAATAGGGTTCGGGGAAAAGGGTGAGGAGATAGGAGTCAGAGTAGAGGTGATCAAAGTCAATTTAGTGATGATGCTTTCAATCAATAAGTCGAGTAATGCTGTGGTTAAATAGTTTAGTGATGTTAGAATAAATTACACATAATTTTAATTTTATTTTAAGTTAATTGAAGTGCCATTCATTAATTTATTATTTGTTTGCTTTTTACTCCCTTGATACTAGGTATGCCATTTTTATTTATTTTATTGACATAAATTTAACCTCACAGTAAGCCTATTCTATTCTAGTGATGTGTGCGATAAGGTTTGCTATAAACAAAAAATATATTTATCTACTAAATGTACGGCACAGTCGAAGTGCATTGTGTTCTGTTGAAATAAGTCATATCCGGCGGAAATAGGTCACCCCGTCCGCCCCGAGCTAACACGGCCAGGCTCGGGAAATTGGAAGTGACAATAAATTGGCTTAAAATAAATACTTTTAATTTTTTTGGAACGGATATACAGAGTGTCTCATAGCTAGTAGCAATAACTTTACAGGTGGATTCCTGCCTGAAAATGATAAAAAGCTTGTAAATATTTAGAATAGATTTTTTTATAAGGTTTGTTTGTATCATTCTATTTGCAAAACAAACAACGGACTCGTAATCCAAAAATCCACTGAAGGCAGAAGCAAAAAAAATTCAAATTTAATCAAAAGTAGTCTAAATCAAAGAATAAAAAAAATCAAAGAATAAAAAAAATCAAAGAATAAAAATAATCAACAACAAATAAAACTATCCAATCAGTCACATCCTAATGGAAGGTTCCCTAAGGGTCGGTTGTTTCAAGTTGAATCAAAGTAAAAGTTCGTTTAAAGCATAGATTTTTGCGTTCTCCACCAATCAAAGTATCCGTTTCCGTAAAAATCTATGCTTTAAAAAAACTTTTATTATAATTCAACTTGAAACAACCGGGCCTTAGGATCTCTCATCGGGAGAGCCATACACGAATGAAGGCTGCGAAAGGGGACAGATTCCTATTATTCTTGAGGAAATCCACATTCATAAGGGGACGCTGTGATGAATCACCTGTTTCTATAGATTTTTTTTTATTTTTTATTATTTTTATTTTGAACTCTAAGATGATTTAAATGCTACGCGGGAAAAATTGAGCTAAGCCCACCTGGCGGAGTATTGGGGCTACGAAAATTTGGGGATGATGAAACGCTAGTATTGGGAGGGAGTTAGTAGCGATTGATCGGATATAGGTTACGGGCAGTTACTATTCAATTCCTATAAATCATATTAATCTTGTGGTAAAGCCGTGTTTGGTACAAACGGTTGACGATCAATGCGGTCTGAGCGGTCCACATGTGCTTCCCATAAAAAATGCTGAACACGGTTTTCAGAGTTTTGGGTCGCGGTTATTGCGTTTTGGGCCGTTAAAAAACCGATTAACGTCTACTCTAAGGTGACGATGATATTGACAGTTCCACGAGGTTTCTGAATTATGGGCTTTTTTGCTGGGTTTTTGAAACCGTTTAAGAGCCGTATATCTTCATCTCGAGTGGATTCCCGTGCAACAGAGATGCATAGATATAAGCGAAAGTAAGGAAGGCAGGTCTAATCGGGGGATCGCGAGAGGAAAACGCCCCATAAATAATTTATAGGAATTGGCCGTGAAGCACGGATTAAACGTATACGATGTACCAGAGGGGTGACCTTAACTGAGCGGATAATGATTTATTTTCGTTTCGCGGGAATCGGATAACGTAGGCAGATAGGAAAGTTAACTATAATTCCATTATATTTATCTGTAGACTAACGCTCTGTCGAGAAGCGAATAATGATTCATTTTCGTTTCGCGGGAGTCGGATAACGTGGGCGGATAGGAAAGTTAACTATAATTCTATTATATTTATCTGTAGACTAACGCTCTTCAGGCTTTTACAACAGATAGGTAATTGCGCAATGACGGTATATACAGTTAGGAAAGAGATAACGATAACGTGTAAGCATATTAATGGCACGACAAGAAAATAATATACTCAAATATAGATACAATATATTAACTAATAAATAACCCACAAAACATAATTGAACAAGTGTATCCAGAAGAGAATATTGTAAATAAAATAATATGAATTTGCGGCCCATATACACATGAAATAAAAGGATAAAGCGTATGGGGATCTTATAGATGGATGGATAAATGAAACAAATATATATAGGAGTAAATGCAAGTAAAAAGCAAGCATATAAGTACCAAAAACATAGGAGAACATAGTGTGATAGAAATTCGAAGACGGGAGGAACAATAATGAAGTGGAACGGATATAGCAAGAGCATGTAATAATGATAAACGTACAAATACAGACAACTACTTGAGACCGATTCGACAGATACTAGCAATCTTTCAACACACCTCTAAGAACATGGTGAGTGGTATATAGTTATCAGCGGAGGCGTCCAGTACCTTGGCAATAAATAAGCACTGAATTAATCCGACGCCTTGCCTGCGGCACTGGAGGTTTATTTACTTATTTATTTTATTTATTTTCATTTATTGGGTTTCTTACAGCCATATAATTAATCAATCTTTGAAGAAAAGACAATAATTGATGTACAGAGTTTTGGGCCAATTACGCGAAAACACATACATACAATCGATAAAAGAATAAGAAAAACATGTCCAATAGTGGGTTTGTGTGAGTGTGTATTTGTGTGTTTATTTATTTATTTATTTATTTTGTTTTGGGAAAAATTAAAAGCAAAACGATCTTAAAAATTTTCCACTGAATTTAAAAATTTACTTTAACTTACATTAATAGTTTATTGTGTTATAGCGAATAGTACTCTTCCAGTATTATATTGTTCGAGAATATTCACTGTCTATGTAACATAGTTATTTTGTGGATCAATCTTACTGCCAATAAAAATAATAATAAATGGTTACAAATTATGTTTAAATTCCGCAACGGAGGGACCTAATACGTCCCTGTGCGCGGGGAACCGCGGGCATAAGACAGGATTCATTGGGTGATCCACGAGAAAAGATCGCCCAAAATTAATTTAAAATTAGGTATAGTACCTTTGAACGATTGTTATATCTAGGTATGCAGTGTGTACATGGTGAGTGTAGGGAAATTGATACAATGATATAGCAGCCAAGGATCGTTAAATTTCCGATAAAGACGAGTGAAAATACGAGGGAACGGGACATGATAATGGTAGATAATGAAGAAACATCAACTATGATTAGGGGAGTACCCGATAGATTGTGGTTACGGTTGATCAAACGACAATATGGACTGAACTTAGAAATTAAATATTAAAAATTAATTATCGCGCTTGTGAAGCGAATTTAAATCGTCCGAAGCCACTGAGTCCGTCCCAAAACAGGCACAGGGACGGAGACAAAGACGGCAACAGAAGGTGGGGTCAACTGACATATCCAAGAGGAGATATGGTTTTTTTTTGCCAAACTGAATCTAAGGAACAAAGATTTTGGTTTCAAGGAAAGTAGGATATTGAAAATCCTGGAAACACACGACTTAGGACCTTTGGCTGCTGGGAGGGGTATTAGAGGTAACGCGGAGTCAGAATTCAGTCAGTCGGTGTGGAGATCTACGGGGGTGCGAAATCCGCGTCGGTTGTTTTTTTGAGTGATAATTACCGTGAGTGAAAGTTACCGTCGACTTAGAGTGTCCCAGTGTTTGAAAATTATAGTTTAACTTCAAATGAAAGTGGTGTACGGGCAATTATACTCTTCGACATTGTTGATTGCTCACGTTAAAAGAAAAGGGGGGTACGGGTTTGATTTTATTTTATAAAGGGTAATTAATTTGGCATATTAGAACTTCGGAAATTACTGCGCTTTATTAAGTTGATTAGTCCGGCATATATAGAACTGATATTTGCAGATCTCCGGAAACTAGCTGTGCGTTATAAAGATACCTATTTTATGCTAAACACGCGGGAAATTGTTAATAAATCTTGTAAAAATACCTATCTTATGATAAATACGCGAGGTCCTGTTAAAAGGGTTTTAACTCAGAGTACGGGTTTGATTTTATTTTATAAAGGGTAATTAATTTGGCATATTAGAACTTCGGAAATTACTGCGCTTTATTAAGTTGATTAGTCCGGCATATATAGAACTGATATTTGCAGATCTCCGGAAACTAGCTGTGCGTTATAAAGATACCTATTTTATGCTAAACACGCGGGAAATTGTTAATAAGTCTTATAAAAATACCTATCTTATGCTAAATACGCGAGGTCCTGTTAAAAGGGTTTTAACTCAGAGTACGGGTTTGATTTTATTTTATAAAGGTAATTAATTTGGCATATCAGAACTTCGGAAATCACTACGTTCTATAAAGTTAATTATTTTTATCGTCTTACTAGGTTCACAGAATAATACTCGCAGAATTTCAGGAACCGCTAGGGTTCAAATTTAGTTAATTTTCGTTTTACTAAGTATACAGGAATAGTATTGGCGGATCTCCGGAAACTAGCTGTGCGTTATAAAGATACCTATTTTATGCTAAACACGCGGGAAATTGTTAAAAGATAAAAGGGTTGTTACTAACAGATTCGATTTTAAATAAGTCTTATAAAATTACCTATCTTTTGCTAAATACGCGAGGTCACATTTTAATTTTTACATTTGTAAGGCATATAATATTTCGTTATATGAAATGTTTCGATTAGACCGGATTTATTTTAGTTATTGAAAGAATATTTAGTTTATTTTAATAATTTTTTTGTTGTTGTTTATGTTTAATAGTAAGAGTCCGTTAAAATTATAGCGAATAAATTCTGGGATTAAAAATACGTCTAGTGAAAAATATATAGCTGATCTCGCGGGGTATCAGGTTCAGCCCATAATAATCTAGATTTTCATTTCGTTTAAAATTATATAGAGTAATTCCGTGAGAATCGGGGTTTATTTACAATTTCACAGGTGTACAAATTCCATTATTCTAGAGAATTATATAAAATAATCTCGTGAGAATCGGGACTTATTTACAATTTTACAGGTGTATAAAATTCCATTATTCTAGAAAATTATATAAAATAATCTCGTGAGAATCGGGACTTATTTACAATTTTACAGATGTATGAAATTTCATTATTCTAAAAAATTATATAAAATAATCTCGTGGGGGTCGGGGTTTATTTACGGTTTTACAGAAGTACAAGTTTCACTATTTTATAAAGTATATAAAATTGCTTCCGTTCGGCCCGGGTTATCTTATATTATATAGGAAAACATAGGTCCCGCGCTATTAAAACATATAAAAACGTTTCATGTGGCCGGGATTATTACGCGCGTTGGGGAAAGTCTATAAGGTAAAAATATGTTTAATTTGATTCGGGTTATTTTATATTTTATGAAAGATATTTGCCTCGCGGACTTAAACTATGAAAAAAATGTTTCAATTAGTTCTGGTTATACTTTAGGAGTGATGTAAACTTCGCGGTTGTATAATTTGGGTTACTTTGTATTGTACGAAAACGTAAATCTCGCGTATAAAAAAAAAAAGTATATCATGTATTCAAACATATAAAACTTCTAGTACATTGTTTCGATAGACCGGGGTTGTATTATACTTATAAAGATGTTGTAGGGCCTCGTTATATTGAAAATATATAAAAACCGCCTGGGGCCGGGTCTTCTTATTTATAAACTATATAAGATTTCGTTACATTTAGTTATATGAAATGCTATCGTTCGGGAATTCGCGTTTCATTTTAAGCATATATAAATATAGGGTCCCGTTTTTAAACAATGTTAGTGTTTCGTTTAGAATTCGCGCCTTCATTTAATAAATATGAAACATGTAGATTTCAATTAGAACTATTTTAAAATGTTTCGTTTAGAAATTCGCGTCTTGTATTATAAATGTGAAACTTATAATATTCGTTTTGAGCTAAAACGTATGAACATAGAAACACTACAGTTTTGACCGCTATTTTGTTTACTATGCCTAGGACATTCTTGCGGTGTATTAGACTTGATGGTAAAATTTAAACTCTTACTCTGTTTAAAATATACGTAGTGTCTCCGCCTAGATTGGCTTCACGATATACTTTATGAAATTTGTAAGTTCCGCTGTCCTAAAATTATATAAAATTACCTTCGTTTAGATCGGGTTATATCATATTCCTCGTGGAACGCGTAAACCTCGTTGTCCTGAAACTAAATAAGGATGTTTCATCTAGACCGGGTTCATTTACATTTTAGGAAGAATATAAATCCCGCGTCTTTCACTACATAAAATGGATTTGGTAAGATTGGGGTTGTTTATACTTGTAGAAATTACAGAATCCCGTTATTTTTAAACTATATTAAAATGATAAACTGTATTAAAATGATTTAAACTATATTAAAATTTGCCGGAGAGCAGATATCAAATATTCGAGATGATAATAAATTTATATTAAGAATAATATTAAGAATAAAACTAAATCGGCGGACCCTAAAAGTAATGTGTATTGACCTTATCAAGATGTAGACTAGTGGGGTTTTATTATAGAAACAATCGACTGTTCTGTGGCGCCTACTTGTCCGCGGCATCCTCGATAAATGATAAAAACAAGTGGACAAGTGGTCGCTTCGCGGGTTTGTTAAGACTTATAAATGCATGGAATCCTAGATTCAAAGCTTAATCCCGGTATTTCGGATAAATATAAGAATATGTAACATCGGAAAATAACGGGTAACGGTTTTATGGAAAATACCGGTGCGTATGATCATTAGAGTATGATCATTAGGATTAGAGTTTAGTTTCGGTGACCCGGGAAGTACGGATACGTAAGACGGAAATAAGGACTATGTTGCAGTATTATTAAGATATATAAATACTTACAATTGTCGAGCTAGAGTCTAATTCCGGTATCTCGAGGAATATAAATTTGAAGAAAAGAAAATAATGTCTAGTTTCGGTTTGATTAAAGTAAATACACCGTATAGTTGTAGAGGCTGGATACTAAGCCCCAGCTACGGAAACCTATAAACACTTAATGGCAGGATCAAAGGTTAGGTCGCGATCTATAGTTAATTAGGGGCCTGTGAATCGTATGCGCGTGCAAGGCAAGTGTCCGCAATCCTTAGGTATAAAGTGAGGTACATGAAGTGAAACTACGATGCACTGGACTGGATATAATCGGCGGCAGATGGATAAGTCATGTCATCCTCTTTCCGTTTGAGATTATAACGATATATAAAGGTGGCGCACGATTAAGAAGAATGGTCTCGGGTTCGACACCCCAGACAGAGACGGAAGAAGCGCCGACAGTGAAAGCTAATCCCTGTACCGTAAACTTTACATATGTTTTTCCACAGGTGTTTGCATGTTGAATCCGTACTGACCATAATAGGGGCGAATTAATTTGCCAAATTAACCCTTCTCTGCATGTGTGTGAACTTCCAGGGATCGGGCGGCTCGTGTGCTCGACGCCGAACTTATTTATTTACTTCTATTTATTTATTTAATTGATTGAGTGATTGAATAATTAATTATTTAATTAGGTATTTATTTGTCTATTCATATATTTATATTTATTTATTTGTTTATTTATTTATTTTTCATTCAGCCATTCATTCATTTATTTATCCATCTATTTATAAATTATTTATTTATCTATTTATTTATTTAATTGATTGATTGAGTGATTAGTTAATTAATTATATATTTATTTATTCAT
>JADDOH010017721.1:0-41214 GCA_016648135.1 Agrypnia vestita
TGTGTGAAGTTTGTCCGTTTTCATAGCACAATTGTTTAGCTTATTTTGAAAATAGCAGAATATTAATTGTGATAAATAAAACAGTTTAGATTAAGCAGCCGTAATAAAAAATACAAAACGACTGAAAATTAATAAAAATAAAACTTGTAAAAGTGACAGTAAAGTGCAGACAGATTTTTAAGTAAGTGAATGTGGTGGTGTCTGCTTTGTGGAAATCTATTTTATTAATTATCGAGGAAAACTCAGCCTTTTTCCACTACTTTTATTTCGGAATCTTCCATTTCCTTCTTCAAGTGAATGTATATTTAAGTGTGCAAATGTGTATGTTAGGTGGTATAGTATGCGATTCCGTTTAATGTTATCTATTCTTATTGGGTGCCTAAATACGCGACCAAGTATGTAAAGCTGATTTTGAAGGTAACTTTACACAAACTTTTATAAAACCTACTGCCAAACTTGCTTTGTAACAAAATATAATAATAGATGAAAAAAAAATTAAAGAAAAGAAAATTTCACCAAATTACGAACAAACTTCCATTATAATAAACATGCAAAACTACCCACTTACAGTGTAAAATCTCGCTCTAACAAAATATTGAGAACATCAAAACTCGTTATTAGTATGTAATACACGAAGCCTTTTCTGTGGTATTTTCGGTTCTTATACAGAGTGACTCTTTCTTATCGCGAACACTAAAAGTGTAGGTTGTGAAGTATATGTTTTATGTGTGAGGTTGTGATCTTCGCCCCGCGAGCGTGCGGGGAAGGCGGTCGGGAGAGGGCGAGGGGGTGTTTTCGCAGGGGAAGCTCCCCGTATGACGACGTAAATTATTTATGAACGTCAAAAATATGCAAACATGGCGGCGGCGGTGCGACACTTTTCGCGGCGGAATCGCTCCACAACAAAGGGAAATGTTTGAAAGGGATTTTTGAAAATAAGAAATCAAAGCAGAGTGCGGTGAAATATATAAATCAGAATTTTATCGCTGTTTTTGAAACATAATTAATATTATACAACGCGGATGATTCATGTGGCGCGGATTATGTTTCAACAGCTCTGAAAGCAAAATGATGGAAATATAAATTATATCCAGGTAAACATGAATTATTATTTGTGAGGTATAAAAGCAAAGGCAGCAATATCCAAAAAAGTTTTGAATCCAATCACCGAGGATAACTAATTTAAATAACTAACTAAATAACTAACTAACTAACCATCACGCTGTTTCCCCGCAAGGTTAGGCAGAGAGGATTGAACGCCACACTCTTCTTTCCTGGCACACCACTTTTAATTCTGCCACATTCACACATCTTCACATACACGTTCTACGAGTGTTGCGGCTTTTAACAGGGCCATCCTCAAATACTTGTAGTACCTGATCGTGCCAGGTCTTTTGCAGACGCCCTCTTAAAATGTACTGAATTCTAGATTTTATGTATCTATCCATTCCAAAATCTTGTTTTCTATAAATTTAAAATCTATGTTTTTATAAAATCTCGAATTCAATATATTATAAATAATCAATCCTCGATTAATACTTTTATACCCTACATACGAAGTATTTTAGTGTCTACACCCATGCATTACGCTTCTTACACCAACTGCATTTTTACTTCCTGGATACTTATTTGTATCGGCTTACTAAATTATTTTTATATATTAATATTTAATATGTAATTCACCATATATTATTATATATTCTTATTTAATATATAATTCATTAATTAATTAAATATGTAATACACTTCATGGACCTTATTTGTAATTTAATTTAGATAATGTTTTATTAGATCTTGTGATATTTTTGTTTCATGTTCTTATAGAAGCCCTAAAGGTTTATAAAAAAGAACTAAATAAATATTTACTTCTTAAATAAATGCAATTTAATTTAGTGGTGATTATATTAATATAAATAACAAAAATATACTAATTTGTTAAAAATACCAACATGTTTAAGTGACAATAGTCTTTTCATCAGGTTACAACGTATCAACGTACAGACATTAAAAAATGTCTCTAATTCGATTTTCGGATATCGCGAATAAATGTTTTATTATTATTCGCAGGTACCTACTTATATTAAAAACCGACTCCTTGAACCGCATTACATTATATTGTGACGTTTTTATTGTTGCCTTGCAACTTCCCATCCCCCTAAACCAGTCCCATACACAGTGCTCATAGTACTGCCGTTATGGCATTTCTTAATGCTGTTGTTTATTATTTCGTCCGGTGGTCAAAAAAGAAGTGTGAAAGGCGAGGAAGAAAGATGGCCGGATTCGAAGGTCCGCTTATCGGGGAAAACTTTTAAAACGGCACGTAAGCGAAGCATTAAAGGGGGATTAAATTCCTTCACCATAAACAACCAAAGTTTGTTGCAAGGGGTGCCGCTGCCGCGAGATATGAAGGTGGCGCAGAGGACAGATCATTAAAAGTTGACGGTGTTTATGACCAGGTAGATCGTCGTTTTGTACTGCACACAGATTGTCGGATAATATAAAACGCCAGTTCAAAAACCACGAAGTGCCGACTTGGAGAAATATCCTTCAAAACGTTTACTTATCACCGTCTTGGAAGTCAAAAAGTGTCGTAAAATCGAATCTCGTGCGAAAGGGCGTGGTGTAACAGACATTTCACAGAATATTTGATAATAAGACAGTTTTGGTATCTCACCTCATGCTCACCATGTACATATATTCTTCCATGTACTTATAACCATAGCCAATTGCTTGACAATCAACACAGTCTTTATACTATCAAAATTTCTTAATTAAATTAACTTACTCGTATGTGCTAAATTCCATAACTGGTATTAATCGATCGACGCTCGCCTAGTGATCTGGTGGTCGGTGGTTCAAGCCCCATTCCAGGACACAAGCACTAGTAACAGTCTTATTTTCATAGCACAAGCGTTTACTTTAGTTCGAAAATAATAAGAATATTGATGCGTTACGTTTTCCGTATTCGCATCTGTTTTAACTAAAGAACTTTTAATAATACTATAATAAGCTAGACCCACAAAATACCTTGCTAGATGTTTATCTGCAGGTACATCAGATTATATATTGTTTGTATAATAAAGTTTGTTTTATATTTGTTTACCGAGACCGACATTAAATGTCTCACCAATATAAAAACAACATATTTTTAAACAGACCCTGGAAGTTTACGCGAGTAACATTTTTAAAATGCATATACATAACAGGTATACGACACTATGTACAAATTACGAATACGAAAGCAGAAATAATTAAAAAAATATTGGAAACCACACCAAACAGTACCTATCTACCTACATAATTCCTAAATTATTAAACGAATTGCTGAATAGCTTTTAAAATGAAACTGGACAAAAAAATATTTAAGAAATATTACAATTAATTATGAGGATTTATGACAATTTAAATGTGGTACTAAAAACGTATTTAAAACACAAACACAGCTTTATAAGTGTTTTTTTTTTTAAATAAACCTTTCGTCAGAATTTTGATTCTGATGATTATTATACATTGTTTTATTTGTATCAATTTCTAGTTGTATCAATTTATTTGAATGTCACTTTAAAGCATGTTCTATTGTGTAATAGATAATGTATGTAAATTATTATCATCCTCATACATTTCTCAATGATATGAAATGCGTGCAATATGGAAAACAAAGGCAGTGAAATGTAATTCAAATCAGCAGGACTCAATAATCTAGTCTATTTACCACACAACCAGACCCGTAAAAACGATTGTCTGCTAAAGACATTTCAGATACACTAGTACCAACTCGTATAACGACTACCTATTCTAGTGCTGGTTTTAAATCATCGGTCTCAATGAGAGAAGCCAATTAAGGTTTTGTTGAATTTAAAGTTGAATCTCCTCAACTCGAATAACTATCTCACTCACTCACTTTTTATCTAATTTCTTTCCGGAATATACTTTTTAAGATAGCTACTACTCCGAAAAAACCTTTAAAAAAAATAACAAAAAACAGGCAAAGGCAAATTATATTTTTGGACGTAGGTACCTACATAAATTAACGTTCTTGGATTGTCAAATAGTTTTAAGTGACAGCATTTCAGGGATGTTACGGAGGTCGCTTTATCGGAACCGAATTCGGAATCGCAGTTTTTAGATTTGGTTTCTCGGAACCGGAACCGGAACCGGAATCGAAGGCGCAGGCAGAAGCGTAATATGTTAAGGGCAGGTCTTATAAAGTAAAATTACAAACATTATTATTCATCATTTTCATTAATATTTGGTTAAAAAACAATATACCTACCTTGGTGTTGAAAATAAAAATCATCGAATTTTCTTAAACCTTAAACAGTACTAGTAATAAATTAGATCAAATAAACTGACTCCAAAAGAAGCAATTGTATTTAATGAACAAAATCTTCGCAGCTCTATCTCCGTCTAATCTGTTTCTAAATGGTGATTAGGCCAGCACCACAAAAAAGTTGTTTGCTCACTACTGAGCTTGGTGAGACGACAAATACTGGCGGGCAATCGAGTTCAGGAATTGAAATTTTGTATTCACTTTCCACCATAAAAAGGATCGTCACTGATAGGAATATGTTTTTCTCTTTTATACTCATTAAGAAGACTCTTCAGTGTAAAATAATTGTCTAAAACTGCATTTTCATCGGATGTAATATTATCGTCATCATCGCAACTCAACAATACACTTGATAAAATCGATTGGACATTGCTATAGGTGCTCCGACCTCCGATTTTCAATTTTCGGAATTAAAGGTGTAAAATCAATCGAAATTTCCAACCTTTTGAACTTTATACCTATGTGGTATAACAGAACAGGCAAATTGAATGCAGTCATCGAGGATGATAATGTACTGAATTCTTGATTTTATAGGAAACGTAGCCAATAAATTTAAATGAAACGTACATCTGGAAGGGATAGGTATATAACAATTAGAATTCAGTACAATTTGAATTAGTTATTCTCCGTGACTGGATTCAAACCTTTTTTCTTTGCTTTTATACCCTAAATACGTATTTTTCATATAAGTGGAAAAAAGTATGTACTTATATAGAAATATAGAATAACCAGAAAGCAATTAAAATATTGTAAATATGGGTTTTATTGTAAAATGGGTTCCTGTTTGCGTCTGGTTGGCTAGTTTAAAATTTGTGATACGTGCTTGTTCAAAATTATATTTTAATGATAATTTGATATCTTTTCTTCTTCACCTTTTCATGTGTTTCATAACATTTTTATTATTTTTTAACACATCTTTCATAATCATATATTTTACACATCTTTCATAAAATATTGATATATTCTTTATCAAATTTAATGCTAGTTGAATGTAAGATTATTTATAAAAAAAAAATTTCATGGGTGCAAAAGTAAAACGATCAAAATGTACCTTCAGAAAGGGTGGTTTATTTATTTTTTATTTATTTTATTTTTTATTTTTTTATTTTTTTTTAAATAGAGTTGCGAACCCGGAATTCGTGTCACATCAATATTCTTACTATTTTCAAATTAAGCTAAACGCTTGTGCTATGAAAATAGAACTAACTTGCTTGTCTGGAGTGAGATTCGAACCTGCGACCTTTGGATCACGAGGCGAGTCCTAACCACAAGATCAACAAGCTACTCATTGTATGGTTAATTAGTCTAATGAAATTTTTGATCCTACAATGGGTGGTGAATTAAGGTAATGAAAAGGTAAATGGCTCAGGCGACATTTCTGCAACAAAAATATTACCACGAGAGTCTAAAAACAACGATCACTACGCATTATCGAAGTCTCTCGAACAATCCACATGAATCTAGAATCTGAATCTAGAAACTAGTTGAACATTCTCAGTCACCTTTGACAACGGGCTAATACCATAGAAAGCGAAACCAGTAGGCGAGAAAACATCGCGAATAAAGTGTTCAAAGATTCTATCAGATGAAAATGAAGAATTCCACAGACAAGTGACTGGAGATAGATTAGACTAGTGCATAATACGAAATTGAGTGCAAATTAAAAAAGGTGCTCCGATTAAATTCGTGTCAAAATAATTAATTATAATTATTAAAATTATAATTTATTTCCAGTGTTTCATTTTCCTTCCGCAGCCACGATCCCGTGACAATATACTCGTATAAAATACCTGGGCGAATTTGTAAGCAAAAAAATTAAGTCTTTATTTTTGGGCAAAACAAATTATAAATGTCATTTACGTGAGACGAAAAATTAAGAATTCTGAGAATTAGTAGAAATGTGACTGACGGAATGTAGTAAAAAAAAATTCTATGCTTAGATGATGTCTAGACGCAAATAATTATGTGGTAAATACATTTCGTTTTATTTTATAAAAGCTTTCAAAAATATTTACGAGAGCAATATTTTTGAGACGTATAAATTTGTAAATATGTAAAATATTATTCGTTTACTGAAATAAAATAAATTCTTTAAGCAGAACTTTTTTAAACAGCATAAGCAATTAAAATTCCAAAACTCATTTTTCTCTAATTCTTAACGAATTTCTTAATCTTAATAATATAAAATGTAGCATAAAATTAAGAAAATAAGCAACGTAAGTTTTTAATTTTAAATGAGAAAACAAAAATTAATTATCTTTTTTACCTATCGCATTTCAGATATTCTAAAAAGTAAAATAAACTTAATAAATTTTTTACTTTTTTTTGTTTCATATTTATTAATTTTTTTTTATACTTATCACATAGATACATATGCCAAACTGCACAGCAGTAAATATAAAGTTTTTATCATTTTTCGCACTAGTTTCATTGAAACCCTCACTTTTCAGTTATTTTTTTAAAATTCTCTTAATAATTTTTGTATCTTTATATGGATAACATTCCCATTAAAACTCTTTTTTACATTCTTTGGAAATAAACAATTTAGCATACACCTACTCATATTTTTGAAATAGAAGAATATGTGATATATTGATTCTATTTCCATTTTTAAAATAAGTATAGAGCACACAGTATAAAGCCCCTTCTTTAGGCGAGGGATTAAGTCACAGCGGAAGTATGTCCGCCCTCGAAATATTAAATACACATTAATAATTTAGTTAAAGTTTTTTTCCTTGCATAATTGAATCCCTTATTTTATTTTCACCACTTTACAATTGTTTCAAAATTTACAAACTCGTTGTAATATTTTAAACAAGTCAAACGTATTGAAAGCAGCCATTAAAATAAAACCGTGTGCCGTGAAATTTACGTTATTTTATTTCTATATATTTCGGATGTCTGCAGTAAAGACCTTATTGTAGAGAAATTCATGTCTTACTTGAAAACTACAAATATATTAATTCTGTCCTCATCCATGATTTTTATTTATGCCATAACTTATGCGCGGTATTAATTAATTTTACAATATAGAAATGTTGCATTCACACACGCACGCAACAATCACAACAAGTTAGATTAGAATAAAATACTACAAACATAAAATATTGATAGCTACCATTATTATTAATATCTTTTATTAGTTCTTTATGCATAAAGTGATAAAAAAAAGCTTTCAAAACGAAGAAAAATATATTAAAACTTCTTTATAAGATACAGAGATTTGTGTATGGAGAAAGAGTACCCATAGACTTAAATTAATAAAAATAAATTAGTTTCATCAAGTATAAATTGATAATTTTTTAAGGAATAACCTTTTAATAATTTAGTTTTATCAATTTATCACATCCGATCGCTTTATTTTACAAAGTATGTACTACGTAGGCACGTACACTCCGTACCTACATATTATGTACTATCACATAAATCACACAAAAAAAAAACACTTATAGATGTATCAGCATAAGTACCATACATTTGTACACAATTTGCCCTAGGTAAATAAAACGTTTGTTGTCTTACCAATCCCTTAAGCCAAATATAACAAAGCAAATCTTGTTATAGCCAGTACTGGAATCCGTAATCCCATAGAATGAAGTATTTTTCTGTACCTGAAACAAATGAAAATACTTAATGATTATAAAATTATAGAGAAGTACATTCTACTAATAAGATTATTTTAATCACTTTGAATTGTACTTAAGGTGTATTATAAGATTACCTTTTATTGAATACACATATTAAAGATTATAAATACATCTTCGAAAATGTGAAATGAGGGGCATAAAAGCAAAAGCAGCAATATCCAACTTAGGTGTTTCTGAGATAAATACAAAAATCTGTCACTAATGGAAATTCCTCTGGAATCTATGGAACCGACATCATATCGTAAATAATTTTTTAAAACAATTGCCACGCCTGTTTTCCTTTTATTATTTTATATATAAACAAATATTTTACTTTTAAATATGGGTATTGCTGTGTTTGCTACTAAATAATTAACATTGCTGCTTTTGCTATTTATATATTTGGATATGGCTGTCTTTGCTGTGATGTTTTAGTCAAAATTCAATACCACTTTACTACTATTAGTACTTTAGTATAAAGCGGCCATGACATGTTCTTGAAGGTTGATTATTTGAAATGGATATAGCTGCCTTCATTTTTACACTACGAGGATTTAGAAACAAGATTTAGGAAGTGATAGAGCTATATTTCCTATAAACTCTCAAATTAAGTACATTCTATATTAGTAATCCAAGGTAAATGCATTCAAAAGATTTTTTTATATTTTCTGTTTATTGCTGCCTTTGTTTTTAAATTCTTCAAATGTTATATCTATTGTCGGTATGTAACCATAAATTTTGGATATGAATAATTCAATTATGATGATTATATTTAGCGTATTGGACATTGCTGAAAAGATTTCAGGATAAGCGGAGAATATTCTAGTAAAACGAAAGCACATATATATGTATATACGTATCCAGGTAAATAGAATTTTAAAGATTTTTTTTTTGAAACCTGATCTTCACTTGGTTTTTTCTGCTAAATCTTAATTAAACAAAGAAGCAAGATGCCGTATATCACACAGTATAAATGTGAATTTGAGATCAACTAAATACACATTTCCTTTAAGTTGTTGGTCTTGTGGTTAGGACTCTCGCCTCGTGATCCAAAGGTCGCGGGTTCGAATCTCACTCCAGACCAGCAAGTTAATCTTATTTTCATAGCACAAGCATTTAGCTTAGTTTAAAAGTAGTAAGAATATTGATTTGACACGTATTCCGTGTTCACATATCTATTATTTTATAAAAAAAAGTATTTTTAAACTCAACTAAAATCCATATTAATTATTCGGGTATCATATATTTTCCGTCGAGTTTTATGAATTATGCATATATACGGAATACACAACAAGGAATCTTAGACGTTTATATAAAACAGATTTTGTGGGTTATAAAAAACTCAACGTCTGTCTGTCTGTTTTGTATACAAACCTACATAGTTTGACGGATCTGACCCAAATTTTACATATCTACTTATTTTTTGGACCCGTTGGAAAACATAGCCCACATTTCTCCCTCTTCCCTTACCTCACCCCCACCCCAAGATATTTTCCATATAAATCTGTACCTTTTGAAAAATCTGACCTAAATTTTGCATACTTATTCTTTAGGACCCTGTGGAAAACATCGGCTACAATTCTCCCTTCCAATTACCCCATGATATACAAATCTTCTTTGTTGACGGACCCGGCGTAAAATATAGACCACATTTCTCCCTCACCCATCCTCATCCCATGATACATTTTCTTTGTAAATCTGCACCGTTTGACTGCGTTTGAATTTGGGTCAGGTCTGTGACCTGACCCAAATTTTTGTGTACTTTTTATTTAAAACCCGGCGAAAAAATTATGCAGAGGACAATTGTCTATAGAGTTACGCTTATTAGCTGCAGTAGAAAGTAACTTAAAATGATTATTGTTTAAATACATCTCCGTGAACATATTTTTTTTTCATTTAAGCCATGTCACAGCCACAAAAAACATTTTACAATTTCCGAATATTTATTAAAAAGTCTCGCCGGCTGGCACATAACGGAATATTCCTACTCGAAATTTTGAAAAGTTCTCAGGTTGAGTTGTTTCAACTATTCGACTAGCTTTATTCGCTTGTTTATCTTATAAGCTATCGCCTTGAGTAATATTATGCACAGTGCTGGGGGCGGCAGCCGAGGTATCGAGCTACCCTCGTGGACAATTAGTGCATTTTATTATTACTATTACCCACCCCCAGACCGCCCAAATGAGCCCCCACTTGACCACCACTAATGGCTCTGCAGTCGCGTTGCGGTGATTCGCTAAACATGTTTAGCACTAATATCAGTGGTAGGGTAGCGATGTTATTTTTAGTTAATTAATGGGTAAATTGACTGGGAAATGTGAGAATTTTAAGAAAACTTTAAATTAATTAACACGATTTTGATTTGAGAAATTCATAAATAAAATTTGCGTTGATGAAGTCTAAAGAATCTTTCCACAATCGATTGACACAATTAATTTCCACTTGAGTTGAATACTTTCTGATATACAGGGTTATTTGTAAAACATTAATAACCTCGCAGGACTATATTCCTGCCTTCATTACGAGTCGAAAACGTTCAAGCTCTTATGATCAATAGTTGTGGAGATATGCGACATCAAAGTTTGCATTTTTTTTCAATATTTCTGACTTATTTTTTGTAAAACGTTGGACTTTCATTACAGTAACTCATATCGATTACAAAAAATTCATTCGTTTCAATACAAGTTAAATAAAATGATAAAAACCCTGAAAAAATCCAATTGGAATGTTTTCCAATTGGAATTCGAAGGTTTTTATTTTTTTATTCGACTTGTATTAAAGGGAATGAATTTTTCATATTCGATGTAAGTTACTGTAATGATAGTCCAACGTTGTACAAAAAATAAGTCAGAAATATTGAAAAAAAAATGCAAACTTTGATGTCGCATGTCTCCATAACTATTGATATTAGGTCATAATAGCTTGAACATTTTCGACTCATAATCAAAGCAGGAATATAGTCCTGCGAGGTTATTAATGTTTTACAAATAACCCTGTATAATAGTTTAATATCTGATCTATGTTAATTTCGGTCAGATTAATATATCGACTGTCTTTAACTATAATGTCGAGTATGTGAGAATTCGATTTTCGTTTTAGTATCGAAAACAATCCAATTTAAGTTATATTTTCAATTTAAAAAAAAGTAAATATTAAGGAAAATTAAACATTTTTTAACATTATCCGAAAATATATAGTAATTTAATGAAAAAAGTAAAAAAATAGAAATAAATAAGTTTTTGGCTATGTTTAAAAATATTAAGAATAATATTGATGTGACAGGAATTCCGTGTTCACATCTGTATTAAAAAAATATAGTTTAAGATAATATAACGAACCATGTTTTATTGCAGATTCGACAGTATACGTCAAGATCGTCGATATATTCCATGCTATTTATGGACCAAACCTATCTTTTACATCAAAATTAAAAATAAATTAAAATACTACATTCCTTCCCAAACATGTTATAAATTTTCGCTTACTATTTTGATGCTTGAGATGAAAATATTATTTTAAATAAACTAAACACAACATGAATTTTCCTAGACCGACAAAACACAACATTTAAATTAATCTTTTGAAAAAATAATATCACAAGTCTAATATAATATTTCAGTTGCCAAAAATTTTCCGGGAATCATTATAATTATAAAAGGTAAAACCTCGTGAAATATCAAAAAATACAATTTATTACGAAATAGAATTTTTTTAAATTTTATTCTTACAGACGATTCCAGAAAAATATTATTACTAAAGCAGAAAGATTTAAATATTGTGATGAGTTAGATAATATTTATAGAAATATTTCAAAATATAATTAATTCTACCTGTTCACAAACAGATAATTATCATTTCTAAATTCCGATTATTTATCAACAATATTTTATTATATATTTATTTGAATCGAAAAAATATTTATGAATTCATTTAAGGGGTTACGTTCGGAAAAATAAGAATAAAAAACAATTTATAACGCAGTCATTAAATAAACTAAAAGTACCTATATATTTTACACACATACATAGTATTATGAATAATGTGCAATGTTAAAAATTGAAACAAAATTAAAAATGGAGGGAGTATGAGCGGACAAGTAGAGCCCTGTCTTAAAAATCTTCACGGATGGTGCATATGATTTCTCTACTAGGCATTATCTAAAACACAAAATCTTTTTTTTTCTTGTTCACAAGTGTAAAAGTTGTCGTATGACGTAGGAAATTATTTTTGTAGAAATGACAACCGTTTGAAATTAAAACTCAAATTTTCCTTGATACTTTTGAACATGACACCCAATCAAAAAATCCTGCATCATACTTTATACAATATTATAAAAAATAACTGTTGTAAATTTAAACCAAATCGGTAAAGTAGATTGGGAGATATCGTGTATACCGTTTTGAAAAAAGGAGTTTCGAGAAAAACGCGAAAGAAAAAAAATACGATGTTAGCGACTTAAAATCTTTTTTTTTTTAATTACTCTGAATTTGCGATTCCTGGAGCATACATGAAGTATTGTTCTGTTATTGCTGCGATGTCCTCTGATTCTTTTTGAGCTGTTCTTTTCAATTTCCTGACATCTTTAGTCTCTTGTTGAGCTCTTATGTTGGCTTTGGCCAATTCTGATGCGCTCCCTATTTATTACTTTAACTTTACTAATAATGGAAATTTTTGAATAGTTTAACCCTTTAAATAATGTTTAAAGTATAAACAATTTAAGTAGCCAAAAAAAAATATTTATATATGATATAATGAAACAGATGAACAATTGGCGATGATCGCGACGCGCGTTTGCATCTGAAAGAGAGCCAGTCGGATCTCTCCTTTTTCTAGGAGGGAGAGGCGGTCGCCAGAGCTGTGACAGAAAAGGGGACCAAAGATAAGTGGGACAGCAAAAAAGATACATCGCCGAGAGTATTTATAAAAGAATGTAATGAGTTGATTTGTAAATTAGTGATTCCATGTTCGTGAACTCGAAGTCAATACTATATGTCTGCGCCTCGAGTTAAGCGTAGACTAATGTTATATTCGTATGATCGTCCTTGTGAAAACATAGGATTCCGCTTCTGATCCGTCAAGAGGTTGGGCGATAACACTACCCTGCTGTCGGGATTTACTGAATTAACTGTGATTCCTAGGCTGAAATAAACTAAGGGAGTAAAGATCGCATTGCGTACTCAAAGCAGGATTGGATCTAGCTGACATCCACCACCAAAATCTGCGCCAAGGAGAATCCGAGCGGCCGTCGGTCATAGGAACAAAGAGGTTCGTCATTTATCTACAATAAATTGTTAGGGTTTATCACTTCGGTCCCTCCCTCCTTTCATTTGTTAGTGTTTAATAACCTAGGTTAAGAATAATTAATATAACATGCAATATTTATTGATTTCTACCTGACATTTGCAATTAAATAATAAAAATACCTGCCCTGGTTTGAATTTACGCCCATTCCATTTGAAGAAATATGTCGACAAGAATTGAAGTATAAGGACTCAATTCCAAACCATTGGCTCCCTAGAAAGAGTTATTCGTGTCTCGGGATATTATATGAGCTTGATTTGTGTTCGAAGTCAATTAGGTAATTAACTGAATTACGTAACAACCCCTTAAATAACTAAAATTAAAACCAAAATCTCTCTGGTAATAATCTAAAGACCGTCAGGGATTACTACAATACTGAGTAGAAAAATAAGACGTTCAAATAGCCATATACACACATTAATTTTTTTATTTAACAACAGATTGTAAAATATTATACAAGCACACCTACATATGTACGTATTAATCTTAATATCAATTTTATAATTATTTTTAATGTTACGATGTATATAAACTTCACAAATAGAAGTGAAAAGAATGCGAGTCGAGTGATGTTATGAAAAATTATCCTTACAGAAATATCTTATTAAGAATTTCATAACAAAATTGCTTAGAATATTACTTCACTCCATATTGCGAATAAAAATACACTACGTGTACAACATTAATCCTCTGTCTTGTGCTGCAATTTTTCTTGTAAATGCATTTTTCTCGAGCTGCATCTCTGCATGGTGCAATTTCATCTTATAAATAATAAAGAATTTGTGTTAAAAATATGAAGAAATTCTTTAAAACTAAGCAGGAATGTGCTTGGATTATAAGCTTATATATTACAGAAATAAGGGAGTCCACCATAATCTTCAATATTAAAAAACCTTAAATGTTGCGGAGTAAATGATTAAATCTTCAGTCTAATAAATACTTTGTTTAATTAAAAATATATTTTACTAATTTAGTTTTAAACTTATTTTGGTTCGCTTCTAATTGCACTCAATTATATTATTCAAATATAAAAATTTAAATCAGACTTTTTTTAATTAACGCTTTTGGCAGATGCAAATTTGAATTAAAACCAATACATTACATTAGCGTTAAGATCCTAATTGCTTTGAAGTACAAATTAAACTCACTCAATTATGAACATGGAATATGAGTATTTAAACAAAATAATACACAATTTTGAGAGTTCAAAGTCACGAGGATTCAAAATGTATATGGTTTTTCGAATTATTACGGCATTTCTATTTTCTTCTTCAATACATGCAAAATCACTTTTTGGTACCAAATACTTTGTATGATTAATATTTAAAAAATTAACTTCTTTGAAACACAAATTTATTTAAAAGACTAAATATTTATTTATATTTTCACTCACGCAACTCAATGATGAAACATAGACTAGATGAATGTGAGGGTAACAGAAAACTTACAAAAACGACATCTTCCGGTATCATCATTAACGTAGGTACGATAATCACAATTAATAAAAACGACACAAAGTGTTAAAACGATATAAATATGGCAGTCGTATTATTGTAAGTAATTTAAAGTGTTATTTCCCTTTGAAAATACTTGTCAGTAACATAATAATTGATTATTTTATTTAAAATTAAAATAATCAAAAAATAGTGCAAAAATTTTTTAGTGTAGGTATTGTATTTTCATATAGAATAAATAACCTTAAGGGTAGGTTAGCACAAATCTTCCTTGTCTAGCAGCGAGACTTTGTAACAAGAGGTTCCCGAAGCTTGGGTATGTCAAAAGCTATTTTCAGGGTAGGTATTGCATTCCTGTTTGACGTCTTCTGCACCAAAAGACAAACGGGAAAGATGCAGGTACACCCTGTTAGATACAGGGTAAGTGAAAATATCGTAATTTTAATTCATCAATATATTCATGAAAACAAAAAAAATATATGCATGACGTAAAAATAACAATAAACCCTAGACACTAGAATATAATATTATAATATTTTAATTGTATCTTCTTCTTTAGCTTTTATCTCTCCACTGCTGGATATAGGCCTTTTCCATACCCTTTCTTGTTATTTGCTAATTGTAGGCATTTCTTCCACCCCACAGCGGTTATATCGTTGGCTCATATCTTTTGAGGTCTTCCGATGCCTCTTTTATTCTCCTAAGAACTCCAGGAACTACGGGAACTACGGAACTAATATTATAATATGTTGATAATAATAATTTTATACTAGTAGTTAATATTCTAGTCTATTGCTCGTTAATAATTTTTAGAAACTTTTAGGTTAGAAAGTTTTAACTTATTGGTACGTATAATATAATAACTAGTACAATAATAAATGGACAAAAAGCGAAGATTAATATCTGATTCAATAAAACCAAATTAAGGTTTTGGTGACATTATTAATGTAATTAAAAAGAAAACACTTTATATAATGTTTATATTAGTTAAGAGACGAAATTTTGTATAAAACCACTATTTATTGAATAATCAACATGTTTCGGTGCCAATGCTCCCCTTATTAGGATACAGCGTGTACTAAAAATGAACGGGGAGTTGAATAACTAAATAGAAACTAAGTATAATACTATTTTTTTATGGTTATCACCGATTATAATTTTTAGTATACGTTGTATGCCGACGAAAGGACACCCTGATTGCCCCGAAACACGCTATTTTTTCAAAAAATAATGTTTTTATTCAAAGTAGGTATTTTCTTTTTATTAATATTAAGAATAATAACTAACATAAATATATATAATTGATTAGTTTTTATAATATGTTAAAATAAGCTGCAAACATAATTTGGAATTATGTTTGCAGCTTTGATTAATGAGAGTACAAAGAGTTGCACAGCTACGAAAAGGCGCATTGCCCCTGCAAACCAAGTATTTATCTCAAACCAGCAAGTCTTCAAGATTCATTTATCACGTGTATACCTGATACTAAGGGGAGCATTTTTCCACCCTGCAGGATCAGTCACGTAGGGTGCATGGGGTGCGGTATACAGGTCTGTGAAATTAACAGTAACAATAAATTTTTAACTTTACAACTCTTAACTTTGCAAAGTAGCCAATCAAAGTGAGCTTTTTTTCTTATATATTTCAGTTATCATTCACACATAACGTAGATAACAGAATAACGTATGAGTATTTTTACTGATATTTGGATCACTTCTCTTCAATTTACAAATCCGCATAAATTTATATCTCATATTCTGGCATGATATGTTTAGAGAAATGCGTATATGGGTATCGTGTTTGTACATTTTACAAATATTAAGTAAGTGATTTTCCATTCTGGTTCGTATTCATGATGGTTTAATTGATTTTTAATCTATGATCTGTGTCATGCATCCTCCAAAGTCACTAACATAACAACCTGTAGAAGCTGGTAGTGGCTGGAAAGGGTAGATTAGAAGCGGCTGGTTTCCTTGAAGAACTGACCAAATAAAAAAAAACTTATTAGAATGGACATCCGAATTGCACTCTGCGAGATGGTTGGCGCGAGGTGGAGTATGAGTAAACCACTGGAAGATTACGAGAAAGGTGTTAAAGAAATCGAAAAAACAATATTGATGCTGTGGAATTCTAATACAGAAGTCGAAGTGGAGAACGGCTCAGAAGCGACGAAAGAATTATGTAGTTGGCCCGAGCACTCGGTGATTCAATACAGCACTTACTGCGTTGTTTTGCTTTGTTAAAGATGTGGATGACATAATAACACAATTGACTTATTTTAATTTTTATAGATGAGTTTCAGTTTTCTCAGTAATTTATACAGGTGTCAACAAAAATACAATTAAAGAATGTCTCGCTGTTTTGAATATTCATTTTGATATTTTTTTTCATAATAATATTATTTCTTTTACATTATCTTCAAAGTGGGACCATAAAACATATTTCCAGATATTTTTCATATTTTACTAAAGATGAATATTTTTTAAAACAATATTGCGAATATGCAGGATTTTGAAATAACAAACGAAAAGATAGTTATAATTTAATTCAATTTCATTGAGCCATATCATTTATATAAGTCAATACTGTATTAATTTAAAATTTGGAGTTGGCTAGTGCATAATAATGCTGATAATTATTATTCAACGTGGGAACAAAAAATTTTAAATGCTTGTCAAAATAGATAGAAAACATAAATTATATTACATTAAATTATTACATTTAAATTGTATTACATATTATAGACAAATTATCTCTACTTGGGTGGTGTTATTATGTTTTATATTTAACTACTCGAGTTTTTTTTGGCCTTGGTTATTTTATTCATAATAACTTTATTACATGCGTTATTCTTTAATTAATTTAAAGTAAAAAATAGATAATTTAGAAAAAAGTATAGTTTATGAAATTTCATGCAGAGATTGTAATAGTAGAAAGATCGGTCAAACTTCTAGTAATCTCAACATAAGACTTAAAGAACATTATCATATAAAGCTTTCCATATAAATTATTTCTTCTAAGTTTTAAGTTTGTGACTAATAAATTCACTTTACTTATGGAAGATACTGATTATCTCGAATCTTGAGGAGTAATATATAAAATATAAACAAATTCAAGTAGAATCAACATTTAAATTTTCCATTTCATTTTAATGTCCATCGTTAATTTAACGCCAGCAAAACATATGATTTTATCATATTGATGAATGATTTGATTTTTTATAACAGCTAAATTAAATCAAATAAATAAATTTAATTCATCTACTTTGAATTCATCTTGAAGGTCCTCTTCGATTTTGTAAATATTCTGAAAGTTACTTTTTCCTTGCCATCCCTGTATTTTCCCTTTAAGCAATAGATAATCCCCCTGGCAATACTAGAAAACGGGAACAGCTATGTATGCGCGTCTAATGTTGCATGCAACCGACAAACACGTGCCCCGTATCGGTAAGCCGCCAAAGTAACCATTATTAAATTCCAAGATATCTCCTGCTGGATGCAAGGTCTTGAGATTAACTTCGTAGAGTTACAAATAGGGATGTTGGAAGATTTGGTTGTGCATATTGAAAATCACTTACATATTCCACGGGGACAGAAACACTTATCAGAAAGGATCGAGGGATAATACCTATTCGCAAGTATATTTCGTATTTCTGTAGGTACATTAAAGTAGCTGGTAGGTGATTTGTAAATATGTGTATTTATAAAAATATTTGAACATTACTTGTTCACTTGTATATTTTTCAAAAAAAAATTAATTTATTCCCATTATATGTGAAATAATATGAATACAGCAAAAAAAAATGAAAGAATGTTCATTGTCAAATATTTAGTGTTGCAAACACGTAAGAAATGCACAAGAAGCATGAATTTTATTTAAACATATTTGGAGAAAAATATATATTTATGTGGCAGAATATTATGAAATATTACAATCTGAATAATATGTCAATTATTGTGATAAGAATATTACAATATCTCTTATTTCAGTTCAGTTCAGGGAAAAAGTCATACTTCTTCACTGCACGCCCCTGGTATTTAGAATAGATAATGACAGTGAGTATACTCACTTTAATTTATTTCAGATTAGGAGTTTTACCGGATGAGACTACAATATTGTCACGTGATGCGGCTGCAGGAGGAATGAGTGAAAACACTGGAAATTAATTAGCGACTTATTAATTACTGATTAATTAACTATTCAAAGTACAATGTCTGTTAACACTATTAAACTGAACGCTATTCTTTAAATGAATTTTTTTCGTAATTTATCACACTTAATTAAAAAATATATATTTACGATTATTTCATTTCAATATGCGATAAATATATATATATATATATATATATATTCATATATAATATATCTATATAATCTATATATAATACTATCTCTCTATCTGATATCTATATATACATATTTCTTTTATCTAATCTCACTGATTTCTATCATGCAGCATAAAAAAAAACAATAATGATACAACGCACTGTTTCAAAACATTCAGAAAAAAAGATTTACATTATTATTTTCAAAGATGGTATCCCATACTTACTAACTTATTGAATTATTGTGGCAATTTTCTCTCGTGGCACTAAGCATTAGATAAAAACTGCCTTATTTTTAATTACTTTTCATTTTCACAAATATTTTATTGAATTAAATATTAAAGAGCTAAGGTTATTATTACGGTCGTTAGACATATTTAACTGTAAATGGTTACGGATATTTTATACGAACTGTACGTTTTTCCGAGAGACAATTCTCGACGTTTCGCTGAAGTCGTCATCAGGAGAACAACCTGTACCCGCGGAAGTATAGGGCGGACTGACTGAATCAGTAATACGACTTTAACGAAACGTCAGGAATTGTCTCTCGGAAAAACGTACGGTTCGTATAAAATATCCGTAACCATTTTCAGTTAAATATGAATTAAACATTTTTTGATATAATTAAGGTCGATTTTATTTTTATAATGAGGTGAAAATTACTGTTAAATATAAAGAAACGTATTCCAGCTGTTATGACAGATGTATCCGATATACAGTAACCTCGAGTGACCAGATGAAAACACCTTAATTCACCGAGGAGCCGAAAAGAAAAGCCCCGTGAGAAAGCACCGCTGGAAAATAAGTTTAAAAAAGTCCTAGAAAGTAGAAAAGCCGTCGGATGGGAGCCGAACACCGAACCCAACAAGTTGCTAATGACTCTCTAGCTACTGGATTATCCCACTACTAGAACCAGTAAGGATCATAAGAAATGATGTTAGAATGCCAGCTAGGAAAATGTTTAATTAAAAAATATGTTTTTTTTAATTTTATTATTCTGTGTATACTGTATTGTAGTTAATAGCACTGAATTTGTGCAAAAATTTGTGTGGTGTATCTGTAGAAATTTGTAAATATGACTGTTATGACATAATCTTATCTTTATAGTTACAATTTTTCCGTATGTATTTTAATGAAATTATTTGTTTGAGTCCAAGCAAGTTCTTGGATGGTCTAGATTCACAAAAGGTCGCGATTAGTGGTTCTGCAGCCGAGTTCTAAGATTTATGCCACCCAAACGAAAAGCCAACGTTCGGGCAGAACAACTCTGTCTGTCGGGTCCGGTAGTTGTATTATGTATTTTCAAATATGTATACTTGACACGTACAGAAGAAAACATGTTCATTTTAAGGATGTAGAAGATACTTCGAAATTATTTTGGAACTACACAAGAAAATGGGCAGTATAGAAATAGTTTAACCATAGATTGAAAGTTTAAGATGACGAACCAAATAATGAAGGTACACTTTGTTTTATTACGTTGGGCCGAAAATATTTTCCTCCGCTCCTTCAAAATACCCATATCTGGCAATGAACTTCGCGAAACCAAGTTATGTGACGACAGGGAAGATCTCGATGAAGATGGGGTGAGCTTCAGTGGCGAGAAATCACACATGCATAATTTTTTCAATATATGGTAGTGTACGCAAAAATGACATATATCTTTATTTATATTACTGTTTTCATATATGTTTGCATTAGAATATGAGACAGGATTTGGTGCTTTTAAAAATCATGGGATACTATCAATATAGGCTATATTATAAATGTTTATCAGAGTAGCTTCTATACTATTTCATGTCATACAACCATAATTTCAAATGTAAAAGGCTTTCGGCTAATTGACAACAATGAACCGTAGTTATTCAATGTGACTCAATGAACCGCATTTAGAATTTCAAATTGGATAAGCCAAAAGGCTTCTGAGGCTTTCTTTTCAGGTCAAGATTTTCGTTTGATTATTTCAGTCCTCACTCTTCAAGGTAAATTCGACTTAAACTAATAAATTCAATCAAAGCTGATTGATTGAAAATACACACAAAGAACTTACGTCAAGAAAAACTACTTTAATCGCCAGGGAATCATCACGGTGATTTATTTATTTAAGGGGGGGTAAAGTTTTTCACCTTTTTTTTGCATTTTATTTTATGTATAACATCGCAAGAATATTGTATCAAAATTTCAAGTCAATCGGAGCAAAATTGACAAAATTATGAACATTTGAGCGATACTCAGACTGATTTTCTATACCTGCTCGGGCAGCTGAGAGACGCGCTCACCTGAGGACTACCGGACGTGCTTATTGTATTGGAAGAGTTTTGTGTAGACAAGGACAAAAAGATGCTGATGATGAAAGCTCTTTGCTGTGTGAACATGGCATCGATGATTATGTGTAAGTATAAAATAAGTGTTGAGTTTTATTTTGAATTTTACGGTGTGCAAAACTTTAAAGCGTTTTCCCCACATCACACGTTTTCAAAGTCGGTGTCCATCATAACTTCAAAACTACTGCACCGATCCTTTTGAAATTTTGAACACTATTTCTGTACATAATTTACGAGGTAACGCTGTAGAGTTTTTTCAAATTTGTTATTAATTTTTATTTTTTAATAACAAATTAGTCGATATTTTTCGCAAAAAATCGCGTTTTTCCCTTCAAAGTGTTCCAAAAAATTGAAAAATTGAAAATTCAAAAAACCCTCCCAGCGTTACCTGGGAAAATCTATCTAACGAATGAACTTTGATTTTTTGATTTCAGATGATCTAGCACCAAGTTATGATGGACACCGCAATTCTCCTTTTTTCCGAGACATGTCCGAATAATTGCTGCCATTGCCGTATTTTTTAATATTTCGTCTTGAAAATTTTACACAATATTTTTCAAATGTCATACTTTAATGTATCATTAGTTTAAATAAAGAAATTTTAACTATGTCGTCACAAAAAATTCACAAAAACATGCCTTTTTTTGTACGAATTAACCTTACCCCCCCCCCTTAACGCCCCTATGGGCTTTTATAAAACATACATTAAAAAAATCACATAAGATAGATAGTTATAAAGATTACAAGTACATTAATACTTCTCAAAGAGAATAAAGTACATATTAATAGAGTAATAAAATAAATAAAAGATTTAAATATGTAAATTAAGAACAAAAGTGATAAAAAGAAGTTTTAAAAAGAAAAAGAAAAATTTATTAATCTATCACCGTTTAGTTGAGCAGTAAATAAATCTTTCAAATTGGTCCTGTACACAGCTATACTACCAGCAAAAATGTCGACCATCTCCACATTTTCATTCCTTAACGGATGTTATCTGGGGATTTCGGAGTTTGCTAATGCACCAGTTCTTATAATTTCTCTAAAATATAATAATTTACTGTGTCTTGATGACCACGATGGTGCATACAATTCGATCAGTTCAACAATCTGGGGGAAATTATATGTCCCTTAATGATAGACTTCAGGAGTAAACAAGGAGAATTTAAATAATCTGATTCTATAGAAAAATTTAATAAGGTCTTTAAAATAATCTACGATTGCGTCCTAAGAAAAAAATATTTAAATAGGAAATTCTACCGATCGTTATACATCATATTATGTACATTATAAAACAGTGAAACTCGGGCTCTACTGAATGCTAAGATAACCCAAAACATCCAAAATATAACATCTAAAGTATAAAAATATATACCGTTGCTTTTTAATGGATATGCATGTGTTAAACCTTACAATAATTACTTACTCGGTGAAATAAATAAAATCATTTGCATGCTTCAAATACGAAAACGAGTAAAAAGAACTAGAAATATTTAATAAATGATAACATCTATTTCTCGATGACGGATAAAAAAGTTTTTAATGCACCATGTATGTTTAAAACCAGGGAGTGAAAATAGTATGTTCGTATTAATAAAAAGGAAACAGTTGAATAATATTTCAACAAGAATGTTGTTAATTCAATATTCTAAAATAAGTTTTCAAGATCTATTTTCACCCACCATAGTTGACATTGACATGAAAAGAATTGGAGAACAATTATTGTATTTCTAAAAAATCGTACCTATTTCAAATTAAAAAAATACATATTAAATAATAAAGATAAGGATAATTTTTTTAAAAAATCGGGTGTTTATAAATTAATTTGTAATGATTGTGATTATTTTTATACAGGAAAAACGTGTGGAAATTTTGAAATTAGAATTAAAGAACACTTAAGGTGTTTAAATAGTAATAATTATTCTGAATTTGCTAACCATCTTTTGGCTACGGGTCATTCTTTTGATATTAATAAGGGTTTACAAATTTTACATACAAATTATACAGAATCACAATTTGATAAATTAGAAATTTTGGAAATAAGAAAGGGTGTAAATAGTAAATTGAATATTATAAATAATCAGGTCCTTTTTGCAAATAGTTATCTTTTAAATTTATTTTCATATTAATTAGGTACTTTATATTATTATTTTCCATATATTACTTTTTAATATTTTGATCTATACTTCGATTTTTAAATATTATTTTTGTTTTCCTGATGAAGAAGCCATTGGCTTTGAAACATGTTTGTTTTTTTTTTCAATAAATAAGTGGTTTAAACAAAGTTAATTTATATTAATTATATCTTATTCTATGCAACCAGCCTTCTATATATATTGAAGCGAGATGGTTAAAAAGAGATTAGGTGCATATAGAATCCCTTGTGAAAAGAACTTGAATTCTGATAAAACACAAATAAATAACGTCACATTCCTACAAATGTCTCCGCTTCTCAGCATCTTCCCTTTGAAGATCGGATAAAAAATCGTTCCTAATACTCTGCCACACGTCATTCTACTCAAATAAGATGACATCATATCCGTATTTAGGTTAGTTATAAATTACGCCTGATGATGAGAGGGACTGCTCTCTCAAAACTATAAAACTGATAAATTTGGCTAATTGTGTGCATTACAAAGTCCAATTTAGTTAAATAAAAATGATATATGACATATTCTAAAATAACTCCTAGATGCCACATCGCTCCAGCAAATAGCTCATGGATAATTTTCTCGACCGTTTTCTACTTCTTTTTCCTTTTAAATTTTCTTCTATCGATGTGGTTACATGTGCTAAAGAAAGTAATAGTGATGAATCTTTGATCGAAAAAATGACGATTTACTCACCTTGTATTATTAATGAATTTGGCGTTTACATTGCAGAGAATCATAATGATGAATTATTAAAATTATTTAATTATATTTACCATGTTATTTTTTCACTACTTGCTTCGAAATAATCAGAATTTATTATCGATAGGCATAATTCAATATTTCTATAATTCTAAATTTTGATTTTCTCTAAACTAAAAGTGAAAAAATTAAATAATTTTTACAAATTCAAATAGAGATAACAAAGTAAATAAAATAAAATATTTTTACTAATTTACTCATCTTATACTCATGCAACCTATTATTCTATGCAAGTAACCTAAAATACTATTGAAGGCTTTTACCCTTTTTAAAACATGTCAAATAACTAAGTTAGCGAAACTCCAACTGCCAGATTTCTAAATGGATGCATTCTTATTGGCTTTAATTAAGTCACAGATAACGTGGCGCGGAGGTTCTATGAAAACCGCGTACCATGAAATTGGGTACGCTAACGAAAGGGCATACAGTCCGTACACTAAGGTGCGGTTAGGGCTCGAAGGGCATCGGGGGTTCCACAGCAAAAGGGATGAGAAAGTAATAAATTAACATATGATGTAGATTGAAGTGGTTACTTTGCAAGTAAAATTAGTTAGAAAAACAAAGTAATTTTGCGTTGTGGTATTTATGCTGGCCTGTAAATGTTTAAGCCAGATTATACAGAAGTATTTTATATACGATTATCGTAAAACACGTATATTCGATTTAAATAAATAAGAATCTTAGTGTGAATGAGTAGGTACAATTTAATTAGAATTAGCTGATGTACAATATAAACTGTATTTCAACACATGTTGTCCTGCGCTATTCATAATGGTCATAAATTATCTAACAATTCGAGAAATGAACAGTATTTTCAAGATCATGCTTTTTGCAAATGGTGTAGTAGGTACTGATAGCAGAAAACCATTGTGACTTGTATAATAGCTTGGAAAGGTGGAGGAAGATACTGCAGGAAACTGGGCTTAAAAAGGCTTAAAAAATAGCAGGAACAAGACCTAATATCTGTACGTGCCATTTGAAGACACAAATGCTGTAATTACTTCAATGCAACTGGATGGGGAAACATTAGCGATAGGAGGAAGAAGAAGAAGACAAGAATTCTTCTAGATAGCTTGAACGTAGGTCGGCCTCTTACATAATGACTTATGAAACTGATCAACTATTGCCAGAAAAGCATGTTCAGTCAATGAACATTTACCGTGACAGGCTCAAAATCGTGGAACACTTTGTCTCGGTAATATGAAGCAGCACTGTATTTAAAAAAATATTAACCTTCTATATTATGTTCACAAGATAATGCATATAATATTTTTTAAATAGCTACTGTGCGATCAAAAACTTTACGTATTAAGCGCCCTAGAGATATTTTAATTACAATGTAAAATAAACAATAAATAATAATTATTGGATCAGTTAAAAATAATTGCTATGAATTATAACTCGCGATCCATCTTTTCTTATTTTTCTTCCAAAATTGAGCTATTTTTAGTCAAATGACGTGCTTTAATATTTACATTTTCTTTTCCCAATAAGCTAATGGTGAGTTTTCAAATTTTTGATTAACGATTTATAAATAAATTCCTTAATCTAATAAATATTTTTCTACAAATAAACTAAGTAGCAAATTGCAATATGTTCATTGAAAGTTAGTTTATATTATTTGAAAAATATTTTGCATACAAATAAATTTTGATGATTTCAGCATTAAATATCTAAACATCAATTATTTTCGCTATCTGTGATCTTCTCTTGTTTTCGAAGAATTCTTAGAATGCTTCGAATGAAGGTTCAGGTCTTCTGTATTGGTTTAAAGGTCTTTATAAAAATATTTATTAAAAGATTTGGAGATTCACTGTACCTACCTTATTTTTTTATGCTTCATACATTTTTGATATTAACAATAATACCTATTTATATATACCTACTTTTATATTTTTAGAGACATCTTTTAAAACTGCGAACGGAGGTTTTTTGCGAGAATACATAACATTATATGTAATATATTAAGATTACAGTAAATTAAAGTTATCACCATAATTTACAGTTCATTATAATATTTCTTTAATAATTTTTCTAAAATATTTGTCCTGTTTAATTTTTTAGTCTGGTCTAAGTAAAATTTATGTTTTTTTTCATTCTACGTAGTTTTTAATTCGTTGTTTGTCGTGTCATATATATTTTGTTACATGTGTTTTTTTTTTTTTTTTTTACAGTTTTAATTTATTTTTTAAAAATATTTATTACATTAAACATATGCCAAACTGCACAGCAGTTTTACGGCATGGTTGCCTTCAATATTTGACAATAATTTTTATTTTATAATGAAGATAGTAGGTTATTATCGAGTGTTGCATATTTTTTTACAAGTGATACATGATATCAGTCATGTATCACTTGTAAATCATTCCTTTGCGTATTCTTCCAGTGGATGTTTAAAATGAAGCTGTTTTTGTATCCGTAAGATTTTACACATTTTAAATAGCTTACGCAGTTAGAATTTTTTTTTATACGTACAAGTATAAGTATTCTTCTTACGCGTATTTATGCATAAAACCCATAAACATCATATTACTAGGCAAGCATCTCAAATGTTTAAAGTCAAAAAATACATTTATATTCAAATAAAAATGTATTTTTTTTTTATAAATGAAATACATGATAAAATAAATTTTAGATAAATTAAAGATTCAATCCAGTAAATTGCTAGAGAGGTTAATCTCAGAAGTCTATGAAAGAATGTGGATGAACATAGAAGAACCAAAAGACGATTCTTCGCGCCTACTCCTGTACAGTACTTCTACACGATGTGATAGTTCTGACCGATATATGCACAGCTACGTACAATAGTACACGGCCTTCACAAAAAAGGCTCGCCATCATTAATCAATTCTTCACGGCGCAACCATTTATAAAGCCTTCGAAAAAATGAAAAATCGCCGGGAGAGCGGTTATTCAACGAGTTCTGCGATGTATTGAAATGAGATTTGTAAAACCTGGCCTTCGAAAACCTTTTTCAGATTAGAGTAAATTCTCACCCCGGGGTTGTAATGAGGGCGGGCTGAAGAATTCGGAAGTTAACGAATTACTTCCGCTACAAGTGGCGGGCCGACACTGATAAACTACCCTTTAATATTGATGAATTAATCAAGACGCCAGGGCACGCCGAGCAGGGCGTACGTACGCCGTATAAAGCTCTCGCCTCTTGAAAACGTCTCCGAAGCCATTCTGCAATATATCAAGGAGGATTTATTCGATACGAGCTACAAGAGTTAATTGCAAATGTCTGGAGGGTTAAAAATAATTTCGCAAACGTCCCTGGTCGCAAATTCCTTCAAATCGAAGAATTTCTGTGATAAATTAAATAATATTTCCAAAAAAACAAGTTCAAAAATTGTTATATTATATTTCTTTTGGCGCGTTAGGGCGACGATACCGCTATGTTAAGTAACATGCGTCTCTTCGCCGAAGTTACACAAGTATCTGTAATACGCGGATATCTCTTTAGTCATCAGTTCTTGCGGCTGGTTCGTCTCAGGCTTCTTCAAGTTCAAATAGCTCTGCATTTCGTTGTACTTTGGCCGTCGTACTGTGAGAAGTGATGCGCTGTTTATTTTATGTATGCCAAAGACGTAAAACTTCTAACGCGCGTACGCAAATATATGCACTTATTTTTTAAAAATTTAAATTTAATTTTATATGTAAAGAATCCTTTGTTAAACAACAAAAATGCGCTTCAAAAATACAAAGAAATGTTAAATTTGACACCACAATTAAAATTATTGTTTTTCCCTTGCCTATTCTGGTTAAGGTTTGACTATTATGATCTCTCTGGCCTGGCCCTATGTTTACACGGACATAGTATTGTTACTAAATATATAACTCTAATTTTACCTTTTTTGAACACGGTATTGCAAGACATTTAATTTAACGATAACTATGATGTACCCTGCTTTCGACGTGATATTGTAAGTTTATACTTAACCACAACATTAACAATTGCACAACACTTATATAACAGTGGCATCAGGTCTATTCCGAACGATGACCCTGACAACTCCAATCAGTCACTCACGTTAAAAATCTATGGACAAGGAACGTCAGGCAATCGCACAAATTAGCAATCCAATCCCCTTCTTACTATAAGAGATACATTCATCGCTTCGGTTCTCTCTGTGTCATTAAACAATTCTCAATTGTTAGGTTATGTCATAAAATAGTTAGATATTTAAGTACGAGTAGAATCTCAATACTTTGTGTAAATAAAACAGAACAGTAAGTACGAATGTCTTGTTTAAAGTCTATGTCATAATATGTTTAACTGAAACTCAATCTCAAATTGTATTTATTGATTTGCAACAGTTTTTATTTTTTTTGAATATTATAAACATTATATCAATAAGATATTATTTATTATAAAAAGTATATTTGTGTAATTACATTTTTCTTCTTGTTCTTCCTGGAGAATTGGCCCAAATTTTTTTTAAATAGAGATGGGCTCACGGAATACATGTCGCACCATCATCAAACTAAGCTAAACGCTTGTACTATGAAAATAGGACTAACTTACTGGTCTAGAGTGAGGTTCGAACCCGCGACCTTTGGACCACGAGACGTGAGTTCTAACCACAAGACGAACAAGCTACTCAACTTAACTTAGGGTCCGCCCGCCTTGTCCACTTCTCCATGATTTTCCGTGCTCAATGGAGAAGTGCTATATTGTCGTCGAGTTGATCTTCTTTAGGTCTTTTTCGACCGTCTTCAATCAAGTGGAGAGTGGTGTAATTGTGTAAATAATTATCAAAACGACAAAGGTCTAATCTAAAATCAATTAAACTAATTCAGATACGCCTAAAAATAAATTACAAGAGTAGAATTTAAAAAAATCACGAGAATTAAATTATTTTCATTTCTCCGTTTAAATTAATATAATCCAATTATCGAAAACAAAGGGATAAAATTTAAAAAAAAATCCTTCATCGAATCTCCCTCAACTGCCGATTTCGCATACAGGGTGGGAGGTGGGTGCCTACAATTCCCAATTAAGTGGACGAGTCCCGCACAGGATTGCGGACAAGGCAAATCTAATAATGTAACTAACATGATGTCAACACGGTCCACGCATCCCCGGCGCGGCGAGCAATAAATCCAATCCAAATTAAGTTGTATGGATGCGGGCGGAGATAAAATTGTCACATCAATGGATGGATGTGCGCTACCAGCCGGTAGAGAGGATTTATCAAAAAAAAAACCAGCACACATGTTCTTCTATGCAACGGAAATTCATTGCTCCCACACGTTTTTATATTTAACTACTTACACATGTTTCGGGAGTAACACAATCTTTCATCAACATGTGAAAACTGACTACATTCATACCTATATAGAATTTTCACCTTGATTAGGTTCAAATTTATTTA
This sequence comes from Agrypnia vestita, assembly GCA_016648135.1. Classification (NCBI taxonomy): domain Eukaryota; kingdom Metazoa; phylum Arthropoda; class Insecta; order Trichoptera; family Phryganeidae; genus Agrypnia; species Agrypnia vestita. The sequence goes on from JADDOH010017721.1 coordinate 29,648, forward strand.
TTTACAAGCTGTGACACGTAAAAAATGACGTTACTTTTGCATGCCGGTTCCTAAAGAATATTTACTTATTTATAGCCGCCACCCATGAAATGATAATAACGACTTTTATCAAAATATTTCAAAACAACTTTTTCCCCGATAGTTAATGGCACCTACTATTTTAAACCCTGGCAATTGTCCATGCGTAAAGGTAACGCTACTACATAATTAAATAATTAATATTATGAATTAAATAGACATCAAAATTTTTTTTTTTTAAATTAGAAAAAAATCCGGCACCGGGAATCGACCCCAAATCCCGCGGGTGAGAGCCGTGTATCTTACCACTACACCAAGCAGAAGACGTCATCGATCGCGGAGAAAATGTTCTTAAGCATTTAGTGTACCTGAAGAAAATATATTTTATAAAATATATTGTGCGCTGTATATATTTTTTTTGTACAAATGGCTCGCGTCTTTGCTAACTTCTACATATATGTCCCACACATGCGATGCTGGCAACTTCCGCAGGTCTCCGCGTTCGAGTTCGCTCGTCCGGGGTTCGAGCCCTATTTCTGACCGTTTAATTTTGTTTTGTCATTTTTCTGTAATACTTTGGAGCATTGAGTCATCCTGGAGTTCTTTGGTCTTCCTCTGGATGACTGTTGATGTAACTCCATAGACAATTCTTGCTTCACCGTGTGGTCTGGTAAGCTCCGTCTTATGTGCCTGTACCATGTCAACTGTCGTTCCTTCAGCTTACTGTTTATGTCCGTGACACCCAGGCTACCACAAATGCGTGAACTTTTAATCCTATCTTTTCAACATTTACAGAAGAGAAGTAACTATGGATATAAAACATTGCTGCTTGAGTTTATATGACTCAAAATTTAGGCAGGAAATTTATATACCTGTTTAGTATTGTGGACTAACTTCGTTACAACTGTATACTAAATTTCAATCTTGTTCACTTATTATATTTATGTTTTTAAATATTAAAAATATTGGCTTGTCCTATGAAAATAGGACTAAGTAAAAGCAAGATTCAAGCCCCTGATTATTGGATCATTTGGCGAGTATTTTACTACTGAGTCAACAGATTTTTTAAATTTACATTCAACAAGAAAAATAATGACATTGGAGTTAAAAATCTCTTCATTTCAATCTAATTTGCATATGAATATTGAATAGAGTTCCAAGGCTTCTCCATGTTCAAATTACTTTTTAGGATTTACTCGAAATGAAAAATATTTGTAAGGGTACGCCTCCGAACTGAATAATTAAATTGTTTCTTTCTATTTTACTCTAAGGGCCTGCATATCTGATGTTTTCAATGTTGTTCAAGGCAGAAGAATGGTGAGATGTCCAAGAGGGAGGTGTGAAAAGAAATTATATTTTCCTCAAGGGTCCTAGGATACTTCTGAGCCAAATTTTGTACAAATGGCATTCAATTTATTATATAAAATGATACATGAATTACAAGTTTATATCGTTGGGTCGGGGTAGTAGAGAGAGAGGTGGCTAGGGTCAGGGTGCTTATATTTGATTTTGCTCAGGGTCCTAAAGAGTCACTTTTGCAAAATTTTATTTAAGTTCGTCAAATGATGTACGCACACAGAATAAATAGACAGATATTAAACTATATTTACATTTTTATAATACACGACAAACATTTAATAAAAAAATCATAGATTTATCCTGGGTTCACCTAACTAGTGAGTGAGTATGATACCTAGTTACATTTGATTAATTCCAAAAAAAGTTGATATTAATTTTAAAAATTCAAATGAAAAATAGGTATCTCATAAATGACATCTGTGGTTAATCAAGAGGAATGAAAAAGTTTTGGACGCCGGTCGCACTAAGGATAATTACAAAATACATATGAAATGGATTGTAAAACTTAAATATATGCAACTTACAAAAATTTGATAGATGTGGTATATAATAATGGGTGTAAATGGTGAACACTACATTGTGTAAAGTGATCACTTAAGCCAGCCGAACGACAAATTGTATGCCCTATACACACCCAAAGACTGCCATACTAACTTTCTCATAAAAAATATAATTTCGTCTCTACGAGACATAATATATCTTAAAGGTGATAACTATTTATGGAATAATTTATGTATTATTAAAGAAAGACTAGATTTATGCAATTAATTGTTAGTTCCCTCACAGATTAGAGAAGTTTCAGGTTCAAAGCCCTGCGATAATCAATAGGTTTCGATATAAATTCTTCTTTCTCTTTGATTCACCCAATTTCTTTTAAATATAATTTAAGTATGTTCTGATATTTCAAATTTACAATAAAACTTTTGTTTACATTAAAAAATATAAAAGCAAATTATACTGAGAGTCAAATATCTTAAAACGATATAAAAATGAATATCTTACATTATGTTTCTGTAAAATAATTACACATCTTATAACTAAGTGTTTAATTAATATATGTCTCATAAATTAACCACTTAAAAAATATACAAAAAATATAATTTCCTGAAGAATTTTCGACTTAAAATTATTATTATTTGATAAGATTTTCATCCCTTAATTTTGCGTAAGATTATAATTAGGTCAGTTATTTAAATTTGACCGTTGTAATAATTTACGCCTCAGAAGTCTTGATTAATGATCGATATATTTTCTGGCGCGATGTTCCAGCCCGTCATGCCGAGGAACCCCTCCATAATCAAAGTGTCTAAAGGGGATGAACGAAAAAACAAAGGCGGGAGGCCTTCAGACATTTTCCGGCGAAAACAGGAAGTATTTACTACAATTCGGGGGTAGACTTCCCGACAGTGATTTGCTTTAGGAAAAATGTCGTTTAATATAAGGCCGTTAGTAAAGTTTATTTAATTACTTGTTAGAAACGTAATTAGTTCGTGAAGAAAGTTTGTTTACTTACTTGTTACAAACATTGCTATTTTTACCATATTTCATACGATTTTTTTATAAATCAACAACTGATGGTGATAGAAAGATGTCGTTAAATAAAAGATAATTAAATTATATATATATACGACAAATGTCATTTCTGGAAAATCTCGCGTTTCTAGTAAATTCAGTCCCTGAGACATAGGTTTCGACACGGTATCATGTGCCATTTTCAAGGCTGGGTCAAAAAGGGCTCAAAAGTTACGGACTAGCCGTACTTGTTCACGAGTGACATGAAGGTCTCCCACCAATATGGCTTACTCGTGAGAGATTTTCATGTCACCCGCGAAAGTACGGTTAGTCCGTAACTTTTGAGCCCTTTTTGATACAGCCTTGACAATGGCATCTGATACCGTGCCGAAACGTCGGCTTAGGTCTTCTCAGGGAGACCAATTACAGATTAGAGATTGGACAGGAATAAACACGGTGGAATAGCTGTTTCCGCTGACGCCGCTAGAGATAGGGAGATGTACTCTCAAGTTATAGTCAATATTGATTGAATAAATATATATATTATAATATATATATATAATATATATAGGGTTTATTCTACATGAAACTGTTAAACAAAAATTACATAGGTTGGTAGTATTTCTTTAAATTCTTCGGGTAGATATGGCGCACGTGGTTCATAAGATAATAAAAATTAACGTATGGTTCTAATTTAAATTGTGCGTGCTCCGCTGTTGATTACATAATTCTTGCACTGTATATTTGAGACTATGATAGATGGTTTAGAGAGGAAAGGCATTTGTCAGAGGGTTTATCAGAGTGTGGGTCTCCCGCTGGGGGAGAGATGTTGATTCAAATATTTTTAATCAATGCCATGTTATAACAATAATCCTCGACGACAGCTTTCAAAACATTTATTATTTTTTTGAATATTATATGCTGCCTTGGCTTTTTTACCCCACATACTTATATACTTGAGTTGACAATGACGACGTAATAACACGAAACCGTAAAAACGTTTTAACATGAAATCAAAAAATATATAACATGAAACCGCAAAAACATGTACATACGTATATAACGTAAGCGTATATATATATTGGCAGCCATGTAGGTGCTGTCAAATATTACTGAGAGCTTGAAGTATAAAAAACGTGACTAAAAGAAATCTCTGAAAATAGTCAATTGAATTCAAAAAAGTTCAATGAAACTCATCAATAAAGATCAATAAAATTCGTCTCGTTTTCAGTAAATAAAAAAAATTATCGACACAGACAAGTCAAATATTCTCGAAAATAATTTAAAACCACGATCACCGGTGACCTCTTGCGAGAGATCCTTTGAGATATTTCGAACAAAGAAAAAAGGTAGAACAAAGGACTAGATGAGGCCGTATTACGATAAAAGGACAAAACGTAACGTCTGAGTATCTCAGATATATTGAGCCAATTGCGAGAAAAGAAAGAAAGTTGGAAAGAAAAACAACATAGGATGCGAAGATCGAGAACCTTATTTATTTGGTAAGTGGATATAAAATATTGGAAATGAAAGGAAATAAAATGGTCTTGAACCGTATGAGCGGATAGGCAAAAATTTCAATAAATTTTACAAATTCACTTAAACGTGTATATATATTTGTGACAAATGTAATATGATAGATTTTTGGCGATTGATATTCTATAGTTTCCCATGCTTCATTTAACTGCGTGATAAGTATTACCCTATTAAGTATCTATCGTCTGCACAACTATTATTACACGAAAAATATCAATCAGTCGATATTAACCACTATATACGAGAACAAAAGCGTTCCATTGATCCTAAGAAAGTTAAATGTTTATTAGAAAATAACTGCTTTTTAAAAAAAAATTGAGAGGTATGGAACATAAAAATTGAAGTAAAACACATAAAACACGAACATCAAAAATGTATCTTCCCAATAAATATTAAATTTATTGGGAAGATACATTTTTGATGTTCGTGTTTAAATGTGATTATGATCTTCGAAATGATTTTAAAAAAAAAAGTCATTTAAAAAACCTTACCTATATGTAAACACTAATGGCATAAAATTATTTTTACAATAAAGTCAATACCTTGGCCGTAATCACGATTTTTATGTGTTTTATTTCATTTAAAAGTTCTATACACCTAAAGAACTATATTTGACCACTGCACGGAAACAGTTTTTTCTTTTCTATAATAATATCCTGAAAATAAGTGTATCGATAAACTAAGCTTAATAGCCTGGTATTTTTAATTAGAGCACGGAAATATTTTCAATGTCTTTTCCGGACAATTTTTATTTAATTAATTATATTAACTTACCAAACCACTGAAACATACTATTATTATCATAAACATACTATACATCAGTAACGCATTAAAACCATAATTTTGAGTTTATATCTAATTTATTAATGTAAGAAAACAGATTTGAGAGTATTAATCTTGTAGGTCACCCGTAAAAGAAATATTGCTTCTAGAATCATACCATATTTGACATTGTAACGGGAAAGAATTCAAATCTGCCAGTTTTTAATATATCTCAGTAGAAACATTCTGTGCACTTACATTTACACATAAAACAACAGTAAATGAAGTACAAATAAACAATATCTTTATAAAACGAAAATAAAGGCAGTAAACAATTTATAGTTATTTGAATCTAAACAAGAATGTAAAAAAAATTATAGTGATACGGAAGTGACCAATAAAAATGCTCGACTTTCAGGCCAAATAGATGAACACAGTTGCAAAATAATCAAGACACGAATAAATATTGTGGTATTGGAGAAGACTCGTAAAGTATAAAGATTTATAGCAAAAAGATAAGGAATATCACCAGCAATTGTTTTACAGTTCTTGGATGACCAATTTCAAAATGATGCGAAATGTGGTATAAAGTAATATTTGTGGCCAAAACAAAAAATTAGGTAGATAAAGATGGTGATAAAATATTTTTGGCAGGAGACGGTGACGTTCTGGTGGATGTTATGTATGTGTTTAGTATCATAGTTTATGGACGCGGGGGGCGGCGCCCCGCGGCGGCGAGCCGGCGCATTTCAGACTATTCGATTTAATTAATTCGACTTCTTGAGTATGAGGTATAATTTTTTGAATATTTTTATATTCATGACAATGAAATTTTCTTAGTACACATGTAAAATTTAATTTAAATAATCGATATTTTAATGGTTTTATGGATACTGAAATATAGGAAACAGAACGTTTAATTTTTGTCTTTTTTAAAACGATATTTTTAACAAATTGTAGAAAAATATTAATGTCTGTATAGCACCACTTCTTTGTCAAACTGTATAAATCAATTTGTAAATAAAATATTTGGTCTCTATCTGAAAAAATACGAGATTAACTGTACCAAAGATAAGTCTATTGCATAAAAACTAAAATAGTGTTTCGGGGTTATAATTTTTTTGATGTTATAACAATATATTTGTTCTTATTTTTTTAGGAAATGCTTCAAGAGTAAATGGATCTATCATTATAAAATTGATTAAAAGCTTGTTTAGCTATGGGTTTTGCAAAATGGTTTAATAAGTTTACGTTAAATTTAGCAAAATCGAGAGCAAATACGAAAATCGTGTACTAGGGCCTCTTAACGGGACAGCACATAACTCCGCCATTTTGTATTTTAAAATAATTTGTTAAAGAAAAGCGTTTTATACCGTAAATAATGATAGTAAAACGAATTTCGTATCTGCAATGTGCAAAGATATTCTAAAAACCAACCATTTCGAAAAAATCTTTCAGGGCGAAAAATTAATAGTCAGTAATAAAAAATAATCTAATTCACAAGTAATTTTGTAATAAGTACTCTGTGTAAATAATCCCTGTTTTTTCAGAATTTATAAATTATTTACTAGAAAAGGATAATATTTTCTTTTAATTTTGGAATTCTCTATTTTACTTTTTTTACACTTTTTAGCCATACATTTTCAACATATACTGGGCACTTAAATCTGTTTAAGTAAGGTAATGCTTTTTTTTATAGATTAAGAAATTTGAAAAATTAAAAGAGAGCTTTAGAGTTTCTAGTTAACAACTTATTGTGCTATAAAAATTGTATTAAGGATTAGGAATGACTTTATGTGATTACTAAGAGAAACTTACTTATCATATAATAAACTTGCTTATGAAAAAAGTATTTATCACATAAACAATTTTTCACCAAGATTAATTAATTTTACTATTGGATTTCAAGAAAACTTTTTCGCCATTGTACCTACATATTTAATTTAAATTCAAGAATTAAAACCGCTACTTTGCAACTCAAAAAAATATAAAAAGTGAAAATTTTTATATGGTAAACACATACCAGCCACCAAGATATGGTGTATACAAATATTTCACGCTCTCGCATCAGCCGCCTCATGCTGGCGGTTGAAGCTCCATTCATCTCACGTGCGTAGTTCAAATTACACATAATTTTTTATATTTAATCTTCATACTAATAAAAAAAAACTACACTTTTATGTAGCCGTTTAGATTTGACGGGTTCAAATGTGTATATTGCGCTTGCCTGTCAGTCGCAACGTTGGAAGATATCCTGAGTTCAGAAATATATATCCAGGTTACTGTAACATAATAATTTTTCACCGTAGTAATGTATAAATTAAAGTAAAGTAGAGAAATAAACGTAAATTGGCATTATAAAATTTTTAGAAATTAATATACAAATTTCATTCATCGGACAGGGATGCTTTAGAATATTCGTGCAAAAATAGCGGGGGGTGTCCAGTTTTTCATTAGTTATCAGAAGTATCAATATTTATAACTTATTTTAAATGAATCTCCGTTCTGGCTATAAAACCAGTTTTTTTTTATATTGTTCACAAAAAAAATATTTACAGAAGGAAATCCTGACTATTTCGCACATTTTTGGTCTGTTCTAGAGTAACCGCTCCACATTTTAATGTATTTTCTGTGTTTTAAGGTAAAATACTATAAACAGTAAAAAAATTACAATTACCTTTATTTTTGTTTCATGTATTACAAAGTTGCCCTTTTGTTTATACAACCCTAAATTATGCACACCAAAAATTATCACACGTTTGTTACAAAAATTTCAATCAGCCACCTTATTTTATTATTACGAGTATACGTGCCGAAACAGGCAGTGCTTAGTATAAAGTTTTTAGGTATTTATATTTATAGAGTATTTTTACCACTATCTTGTTCTGATAAAAATTATACTTATATTAAAATAAATTAAAATTTACCAACGCGTGTATAACTTTTTTCATCTTCAGTTTTTTTATTCAGTGAAGGTTTGTGCCTCCTTTTAAGCATTTTTATTCACTGGTATCGCTGAAATTTAGACAACCTACCCCTGCTCCTTAATGATCTACACACATGTATAAGTAAATAAAATAACAAGAATTTCATACATCATGAACATAATCGAAAAATACCTCGAATCTTCTGTATTTTAGTATTTTTCTTCGTAATTAAAATAAAATCGCATTTAATTGATCAAGATGGTTGCTATTGTGTTTGTGGTGAACCATGCCGAGCAACAGTCGGTACAATCACACCTAATATAACTTAATTTATTTATATTTATATAATGCTCCAAAACTCCTCCTCGAAGGACTCCTGCAATTGTATGAAGTGTCTTTCTCTATTGTCTTGATTTGTCTTTTACTGAATTTACATCGGATGTGTTCTTATTTTATTTCGAATAGTTCCTGTGATTTCTGGGATTTATTCCTGTGATGTCTGATGTAATACTGACTGTAACTGATGAGTAGCTTATTGGTCTTGTGTTTAGGACACTTGCCTCGTGATACCTCACTCCAGACTAGCAAGTTAGTCCTACGTTCATAGCACAAGCGTTTAGCTTAGTTTGAAAATAGTAAGAATATTGATGTGATTTTAAACAAAAAAAACTTTAGAATATTTTGAGTTTGTTCAAATTTTTCAGAACTTTTCATTTCACAGAAAAAGTATATTGCTTTCAAAAATTCCGTAAAATCAATTGTAGATTTTCTCATTAGTGACATTAACGACATCTGTGGGGATTTATGGGAATGAAAATAGCTTTATATAGGCAGTATAAAAAGGTTGTTACAATGCATATTTGAAGTGTTGCATGTAATTCAAATATATACAATTTCCAAAAATTAGTAGGCATGGTATATTCTATCATATAAATGGGTGGAAATGGCGAATGTTACATTGTGTAAAGTGATCACTTAAGCCAACCATAGGATAAGTCATAAGTCCTATGTACACCCAAAAGACTTCTATACCTACTTTCCCATAAAAAAACTACAGTTTCGTCTCTGTGAGACATCTATAATATACATTAATTGAAAAAAACTTGACTATTTTTAGCCTAGTTTTATTTCACCATAAATAAGTATATACATACAATATCTGATGTAGAAGCGATTTTCAATTTTGTTGCCATTATCTAAATAATGTTCGTTCCAAAAATACCTTTTTTGGATGTAATAACAACTTTTCCTTTACTAAAATCAGAGAGCGAATTCAAATTGCACGTAGCTACGCTAATTTCGTATATTCTTTATCGTTTCCAAGTTTTACCGGCGTACTTCAGGCTACACGTTACCAGGAGTCTAGAAATATCCGGCTACATCATCTTATCGCCACTCCAATAAGTTACGCACTCAAATAACCAATTAAACGTTTATCAGCCGCAATTACAGAACGAGATCAAGCGATTACGACATTCCTGGCACGGGTGGTTTGGTCCTGATATGATCGACACGGATCAAAGGTAAAACAGGTGTAAGGGTAATTAATCTAGAGGTATCTCATCTCTACCCAGTTAAACTTTACTTCAAGTGTGTTTAACCTTTAACAACCTAGATTATACAGGATGAATAAAATATGCGAGTGTCTCCCAAATACCTTGACACGAAAATATAGTAGTACAAAGAAATTCATGTGGTTGGATTATTATTAAAAGCTCAGATTTATAGTTATTATAACTAAATTGTAAGCATAAGGAATTACGCACTGTCCGAATCCCTCTTAATGTCAATGACAAAAATAACATCGAACGCATCTTCTATACCACACTCTCGTATTGTCTATAACATTCGTGGAACGTATACAAATGTCTGGAAACGACGAAAACATTATATGTAGTAAACACTAGAATAATCTAGAAGGTTCGAAAAACCAGCGTTTTGCATATATAAACGAAACTGACATTTGCGCGTATGCAGTTTGTTTTGACATTTCTATCGGTGCGAAGGAAGACGCGGACGACGGCCGGTGTGGCCAGTCGTTGAATTTTTGGGGCGGCAGATATAATCGAAATAATAATCGAGCGAAATGCAACTAGTGCGTGCGAAAATTAGATGTAATGCATGTCGTGATAAATTGCATAATAGTGTGATCTCAAGAGCAGTGTATTAATTTAATTAATGTTAAGTAACTCTGTCAACTCAAAAAAATAATTAATCGCGAATTAATAAATTGCGAATTAATTTTCTGTGTTTTTCCTTTGCCTCCCGCAGTCACGACCCGTGACAATGTAGACGAATATATTTATATAGACGCATCTGATCATACTGATCATCAACCTGACCATATCAAAAAAATATTGTGACTTATTGAGATGTCCAAGGGTCAGATTCGCCAGTTTAGTAAATGGATAGGTTTACCTTTAAATCTGTGGATGAAAGAATTTCTTATACTTTCCGTTAGAGAGGACACGCTGTACGGCCAGGTTCATTAAATATTACTCCCCCGTGGCATCCATAATTATTGAGATATGGAGAGTATCCACGATTGATGTGGCAATGGCTCCGCGGCCCGATCTGTACGTGCGAGATATAATTCACAAACTCCGATCTGAAGATTTCTCGCCCTTTGAGGGCTCCGGTCGGCGATGGCGTCCTCGGGGCCATCGACCGGGCTGGGCGGGTCCCGAGAACTTTGAAGCGGTTTGACCTCTCGGAGGTGTTGGCCCAGAACTACTTGGGGTAGTAAATGAAACGTCACAAAATTCGGTTCAGTCAAAGCTTCATTTCGCTAATTTATTTATTTATTTGTTCAAGCCCATTAAAGGCTTTTAAATAAAATTTTATAATATAGAAAGAAGTATATAAAACAATATCAGATGTAAGCAGTATATAAAAAAATAAATTATAAAGTCCTAGCACGTATTCTAAAAAAAATAAAAATAAAATTACATAAAATTCAAGGAGAATTTAAAATAATATCGGGTATAAGCAGTGAAAGTATCAGGTATAAGAGTTAAAATATGAGTATAAAAATTAAAAATACAAAGCAGTAATGTGTAAAAAAAATGTTGCATATCATTACACGTAGGTATATATTAATAGTAGAAGTTAGTAGTGAAGTAGTATTGTCTTTATCTTTAAATGTTAAATTTATTTTCACTAGGTTGTCATTGAAAATGTTAAACATAGAACCATGAATATGTAATATGAAGAATACGAAAACCATAGATTTACACTAGACAAATAATGAATAAAAAAATACAAACAATTATTACGGAGAAAAGACCAAACAGTGCGTAATACCAAAATTATTCAACAAACTACCTGATAGAATAAAAAATGTAACGGGAAATATATAGAAAAAACACTTAAGAAGTAATACAGTGAACAATTGTGAAGTGGATACTTAAAAGCATAAAAATTTTAGTATTGTAGTTTTATATTATATTATAA
>JADDOH010017722.1:0-42325 GCA_016648135.1 Agrypnia vestita
GTGGTGTTTAGAGGACTTTTGATATTGTTCTTAAGTAATATTTATTTAAATCAAAATTATAAAGGATATTTAATATCTACACACCATTGTAAATTATGCCTGACTCAACACATACATTTCTAGTGAGACAGCAAAATTTTATATTTAAATTAAATAGAAATAAACAAATTTAAAAAAAACATATTTTAAAAATCAAAACAGTAACGAACCGTATATTAAAAATATCTACCAAAAACATAAAATAAAATAAAATATGTGTGCCTAGTAGGTGTCTACCTATATGAAATACAATGTTAGGAACCATTTTCTACCAAATTAAAAATAAAATCTCAAAAATGTATTGAAATTTTATTATATACTTATGTACACCCATTTCAGTAGCATCCGAATTCAATGCTTCCGCACTATCGTACGAGTTTTAATAATTGGTCTTACTCATTTTTTATAAAATAAAGGAACTTGTAAAAGAAATCACGAAAAAATTGTGTATATTATGTCAAGTTAACATGGTTAAGTCAAGCCAAGGAAAACATGCTCAATAAGTCATATTAATCAAGATACTATACATAACCCGTCAAAAATTACTTATTATATAAATATATATATATATCTCGGCCGTCAGTTAAGGCTATGAGAATAACGCTATCTAGAGTAGCGTAGCATCTTGATAACGTTAGAGATGGATATTATTAAATAGACAATTATCTTTTTTGCTTCTTATGCCTCGTTATTATATTATACCTACATCATTATTATTTGAGCCATCTAGTGGCACTAGTGACGGACATTGTTTTATAGAGAACTATATATTTTGACTAATGATTAATATGTACTAATGACATATTTATGTGATATGGTAATCGATGCACTAATTAGTTTTAATGTTTATTAAACTGAAATATAAAAAAAATTATACAAGTTTTTTATTACAAGCATTCAATTTCTTCATTTTATTTAATAACAATTTTGAAATCATACTGATTTTGAAAATGGAATGAGATCAGTTATTGGATAAAAGTGGATAATATATGTTAATCAATTGATAAATTAGACATACAGATAAGGTCGATATATTCACGTAAATATAGAAGGTCGCTATAGGATAATTGGATAACGCGCCTGCCCCGGATAGGAAGAGATCCATGGTTCAAATCCCGGTAGCAGCCAAATATATTTTTTCGTTGATTTGATTTTTCTGTATGTCTTTCTAATTGATGACTAAATTTGGTCACGGGTGTACTTTAAAATTATTATTATTATTAGGGATAATTTTAAATTCGTTCATAATTATGCCAAAATTTTATTTAAATATTATTATGTTTGATGATGTGATAAAACTGCTTAAGTGTTTTTTTGTTGTTGAACGAGGTAGTTCATAAATCACCCAGAAACATTTTGGACTCTTGAAGCCGTTTTTCATTAGCCGGCAAGTGTATTGTGGAACTTCCCGATAAGAAGATTCTTTGGAACGATCTCCAAGTCAATCAGTGGACAAACTCGCCATAGAAATTTATCAAAGTTTCACAAATGCGAGCTCAGCTCTTGCGGTCACGAGCTGATGCGATTAAAATGTCGAATCATTTAGTAGGACGCGTATATAATGTTTTTAGTTAACATTTTTGTGAGAAATGGAAGATTGTATTATTTTTATATCGACCGTATTTGGGTCAGGGACGTTTTTACACGAATCTGAGATTATTCTGGTAAAATTATTTTAGCCGGAAATACTAATTGAATATGGGAAAACACGAGTTGATTATCACGTTTAATTAATTGATGAAAATAGTAACGCGTCTGATAGTGTCAAACCACACAAGATATTATATTGAAGTAAAATTTCATTTATTTTTTAAAGGGATCGGCATTTTAATTTTTATAGCAGCTGATAAACTCGGTGTTACATGAAAAAAAAAAACTTTAAATTCCTTAAAATTATCTAAAATTTCATGAAGCTTCTAAAAACACCTTCTAAAGTCATATATGCTCGTATTTTTAATACCCTCCCACAAAATTTACCCAAGTAAACATTTTACTATACCCTTAGAACCACTCATCTCGTCAGGTAAATTTTTCTGTAAATTTCTCCATTCTACCGTGTTTTCTTTTTCCTTCTTCTTTCTTACCTCACTTTATTGTATTGGTGGTTTACCTACTTACTTACCATCACGCCGTTTCCCCGTGGGAGTAGACAGAGAGGATAGAGCGCCACACTTTTCTGTCCTGATGTACAACTCTTGCCTCATCCACATTCATACATCTTCGCATACAAGCTCGCCGGTTGTTGAGGCTTCTAACGGGACTCAGTGTCTTCCAGTATCTGTTTAATCTGGTCATGCCACGTCTTCCGCGGTCGCCTCCTCTTTCTGGCACCATCAACACTTGCATTATATACCTTTCTTACCATTCTTTCGTCATTCATACGCTCGACGTGCCCAAACCATCTGAGTAACCCTTTTTTAATTCTATTAATTATGCTAATATCAGCTTTACATTCATTCCTATATATCTTAATTCTTTACTCTATCATAAATGGATTTGCCATACATACGTCTAAGGGATCTCATCTCTACTGAATTCAATCTTCTTTCATTCCTCCTCTGCCAGCTCCAGGCTTCACTTCCATATATCAGTGTTGGTACCAGAATTCCATTTTGTACCGCTAGTTTTGCCTCCGTAGATATATTTATATTAGAAACTTCTATTACACCGATACGATATTATATCATATCAACAACAAAACCACAAAACCAAAATGTTAATTTGTTTTATATTTTGACATCGTACAAATAGAATCTGGTTTAATTTAACTTAATAATGGCAATGGAAAGCATTTTGTACGATAAACCATTTAAACTTTCTAGTAGCAACAATTTTTTACTTTTGGTGAAACCTGATTTTAATTTATTGTAGCGAGACGCTGAACCTACTGAATTGGAAAAGTCTAGAACAGGCGTCTCGCAATCTCTAGAAAAAATCTGAGTAAAGGAATTTATCTATAAAAGGCGTCACGCAACGCGAGGTCAGGAAATTCAGAACAGGCGACATCGCCGCGATAAAACCAGTGATTCGTGGCGGTGATTTTACAACACGCAATACTACCAACAGTGCGAGCCCAGTGCGACCGCGAAAGTGAATAAAGGGATACCGGGGCGAGTAGTTTCTATGAGCGAACATTGAACGTAGTAGTTAGGGTAGATTTTTGATCTTATGGTTAGGTCTCTCGCCTCGTGGTCCAAAGGTCGCAGGTTCGAACCTCACTCCAGATCAGCAAGTTAGTCCTATTTTCATAGCACTTTCAAACTAAGCTAAAAAGCTTAGTTTAAAAATAGTAAGAATATTGGTGTGATACGTATTCCGTGTTCGTATCTCTATTTTAAAAAATAATGATAACATTTTAATGTATTAAAATTATTAATATTTGTTTTTGAAGTGGAATTGGTTTCTGGTAGTTAAAATAAGAGATAAAATGTTATCGAATCGATGTCTTAAAAAAGTTCAAGTGCCCACCATGCTTTATCGATTATCAGCCTAAAACTGTTCTGTATTCAAAAGTTTCGAAACTATACAACTTTGACAGCCGCATTAAATGTCGAATAAATTAATGTGTTTATTGTTATGAAAACGAATATCTGACATTTACGTCGTTTTTTTTCACACAGTTCTTATTTAAAATTCATTAACCAATCATTCGTCAGATTTTGAATTGAGCATCTTTATGATTGGTACTCGATTTAAGATTTTAATAACTAAACACTAATTTCAAGTGAATAAGTAACAGTTTTGTAGCATTTCATACCACAATACATAAACCATCAATCTAGACCATACACACATATACGAGGCAAGAATTCCGCATAAGCAAATCGAGGCACGAGCAGAGTACACGCGCTGCCGATGTAGGCCACCGCGATGTTAGCAAATCTACACACATACAACCAGACTTCAAGAAACTTCTTTGTTCGCAAATCATATAAAAAACAGCCTACGCCCTGTAAGGGCATGTCAATCTTCCAGGGCCTCCGGCGTAGGCCAGAGGCTATCGCCCTTCGAGTATCAATCATTCTACGCTTTTGGAGTTTTCCTGTCACATGACGGGAAAGCTCCAACCGGGTGGTAACCTAAATGCAGTTTCTCCAAAGTACCACCAACCCCCAAAGTTTAATGGATGCGCGCGAATTTCGTTCTTCAAAATTCCAGCTACATGCTGCTTTCCGCTATACGCATTTCTGCTAAAATGCGCACGCTGCGCAGGCGCAACTTCCCTTACAATAAAATTTGACCCTCATTGCCTCAAAAGATTGTATTTCGTGTAAACTCCGTTAACACAAGATTAATTGGCTACACGTGTCCGAAATTGGACTGCCCGCAATGGCAGTTGAAAGGTGGAGTTAATAATGGTTATCTACCGGCGTATGTTTTCATGATGTACTTTAATATCTGACAGCACACGGTCATCATATTTCACGTGAGTATCTCCTCAACTTGGGTGTGACAGTGTACACAAAAAGTAGGCACCGAAAAATCTAGGTTACCAATCAAAAATTGTTTATCGCTAACATTGAAGTGCGGTGATATTTTTCCAGATTCTACCTCGCAATACCAATATTTGGAAGACGAATTTCATTATCAAAGTACTGTTACGTGTTCTGACTACGTTATGAATGAATGAAAACACTGAAAATGAATTAGCGATTTATTAATTGATGGTTATTTAACTATTCACTGTTCAAATTCACTTCAAACGAATTAAACTTAATGCAATTACACCATTTCGCAGTATATCAATCGTAAATGAAAACTTCATTATTGCTGGATAACGCGTATTTAATATTCACTAGAACATTCCATTCATAAGGTAAGTACCACTATACAAATAAAATGAATAAATCCTTTCCTATCCATTCTTTATTTCCCTCTTATCTTTAATTCTTTAACTGTCAAAGTTTGTTCGTAACTTAAAACTTTCACTTATTTTGTTTTTTTATATAGCATAAGTTATTGTTTCTATATGTTAATACATAACATATTAATTCTGTGGAATGTAAGATGGTCTCTATACTACTGTGGTGGAGCCAGACCTGCTCGGACTCTAGTCTCTTGAGCGTGCCAAACGGACCAATAGCGCTCGAGGGATAGCACCCAACGAGAAGCCCGAGGCGCCGACAAAGTACCACGCCATTCTTTTACCGACCTGCTCCCGCGATACCACTCTCAAACTCGCTTTCCGTATGTAAAATTTTGTGTCTTCAACAAACCAATGAGTTAATTGTGAGTATTTCTTTATATTCACCTGTATCACATCCCGCTCAGCCTTGTCATACACCTTTCACGCAAAACGCATTCATACACACGCCTTCAGCGTTCACTCAAACATGCATCATACTGATTGTGCATTTCGGCAGAGATGCATAATCACACTGATCACTTCGCGAATACACGCATTAACATCTAAAACACATATCTGATAAACTACTCAATATTTTTTATTTGATTTGATTTTTACATGTACTTAACTGTAAATAGTTGCGGATATTTTATACAAACCGTGTGTTTTTTCGAGAAACGATTCTCTACGTTTCGTTGAATGCTCAATCAACGTCATCGGGAGGACGACCTTTACCCGCGGAGGTAGAGGTAGAAACATACGGTTCGTATAAAATATCCGCAACTATTTACAGTTATATGTCTAACGACCGTAATTCGTAACCGTTCAATAATCATGTATAATCTCTTTATATGTACTGTTAGTTTCCCATAAATAAATAAATAAATAACAACCTTAACTCTTTACATGTACTGTTAGTTTTCCATGAATAAAGAAAATAAAATAAAATAAAACACAATTTTGCGTAACTAAAAATAAATATAAATAATGTTAAAAATGATCAACCTTATTTTGCAACAAGTAACTACGCTTTCAGTTTATATCTAATTTATATCTTTGCCACTAATTAAAAATGATATTTTGATTACAGGCAATTCAGAAAGCCTAGATACTGGTGAGCACGGATGATTCGTATACCAACTACGATTATTCGACCACTGGAGAGAAGACCGGTGAATTCACTTGCGATTGTGATGCAATGGTAGAGCGCTAGAGCTGAGGCAACGAGAAGTAACCCGGGGGGAGCAGTCCAACGCACGGCGACACAGAGGGTGCCTGGCTGACTAGCGCTACTCAGACACTTTTTACTTTTAGTTACTATGGTGTTCTCATCCCTTGTGTTAGGAGGTGAACTTTGTAGGCGTCGGGAATCCAGTCAAACTCACTGATACTCTCATACTCAAGACACTTTATTGGTATTGCAGTATGCAAATACAGCACAAGCCGTTTCTGATATGATACCTGCGTGGTAAGAGAGAGCGGCAAGATGGCGTCACTTCATTTATAACATTCGCTCTCTCTCTCATACCATATGTTTCTCTCATTCCTCGTGACAGACGTTCACTCAAATACGTTATAGTCACGTAAGGGATAAGGGATCATTTTTTTTCAATAGATACGTCAGGTAAAATAGTAAGCAATTACACATTGCAGATTGCGCTGTACATACTTTATTTACAATACTCTTATTGTGTTCTTTCTGTATTACATAACAAATTTCTTAACTTATTCAAAGAGATTTAAGTAGTAGGTACATAAATTGTTGATTAAATACACCACAAGGTTCTGATGACTTTGAAATGAAAAAAAATTATAATTATTACGAATAATGTATTATATATTAATAACTCACACAGACATTCACTCACATACTCATAGAAAAATATTTAGTTGCCATCTAGATTCGAGTATTTCTACCTGGTGTATTTATATTTCCAAAAGAATTCGTTACTAATTAAGCAACCGTAAATTGTTTTTTTTTTATATTTGTGTGTATAGTAATGGAAATAATTTTAATTATTTTCAGAAGTTTATTTTAACCATGAAGTTTGAATGTTTTTATAACTCGGTTGCTGATTTCCAGCAATTCTCGATCCTTTGGTCAGGAGATTTTATTATATTTTGTTGGAATCGTATCATTGGTAGATACTTTATGAGATAATTTCCAGAGATATTGACGTAATAGCACAGTGGGCACCATATGGCCGAACATTGGCCAGTGTGACTGCCGGGCTTATCAAATGCGATCTACTTTTATATTATTAATAATATACGTATTATTAGTTCATAGTATTTTTAAATACTATACACAGTACTTTGCTATGCGGAGAGGATTAAAGAAGGGAAATTGCTGCACGCAATAGGGCTTGGATAAGCCAAAACTAGATTTAGGAAAATTCTTAACGAGGCCACGATCTACCATATTTTGCAAAACCAGTGGTGATGATGATGTTTATTACCTATATTTATTACAGAATTTGAAATTGAATTGCTGTTTTTTTTATTATTATATTTCATTAAACAGACAGATAGGTTTTGGTAGAAATCCTGTAGACCGCAAGGCGCAAAAACTTCTAATCCTCTAAGAGTTAAGAATTAAATTTTCACACGAAGCAAACACATTGTGGTGAGACATAATATCTTTAAATAAAATAACTCTTTGTTTAACGCAACTTTATTGAGTTTAAACCAACTAGTTTCGACTTTTGATGGTTGTAGCTAATTGGAAGGGGAATTATCGCGTAGCCCAATTCTAGATATATTCCCCTTCCAATTAGCTACACTCACCCAAACCCTCTCTCTCTCACCCAAACCCCACCACAGTTGACGTTTTGTCTCTTTCTTCCCTTAATGTTTTCTTGATTGTTTGTAATTCTGTACTGAACCCTGATGAATGCTCAGCTGTGAATCGAAACTAGTTGGTTTAAACTCAATAAAAGAGTTATTTTATTTAAAGAGTTAAGGATTGCTCAAACAGTTTTCATAACGTATAAGAGAAGGATTGTTGCTTTCTTTGGACATCTCGTGATCACAGCAATAATTGAGGCACAGCGAGCGAGAGGACTGTCCCTTGCAAGGTGAATAGACCAAGTAAAAGAATTGACGAGGTCCTATTCACACGCAGCGATTAATATGAATCAAAACCGGGAGAAGTGGTCGTTTGTGCACCAAGCTTCAAACATCATGGGACCACGAAGATCAGGACGGATAAGTCTACCAATTGCAGAGGGTCTCATGACATAAGTTTTATGTCTCACGTTTCCGTTTATCGTGACGTATCTGTTTTTTTCCGATTTAAAATTCTAGCTGTAATTCGTCCTACGGCTAGAAGTTTTATTTCCGACTTTAATGTGCCTAACTTCATTTCAATTTTTCATTTATTTCGCCCAATATTTCGTTCCATAGATATAGTCAAGTCAAGAAAAAACCGTGTATTTTTAAGGCTGCGAGTTTTGTGTAATAGACAAGTAAATTTAGCGTGCTTCTTCGAAAGGTCCTATGCCAGGTGAGAATTCACTTTTCTATGGTGAATGTAAATACAATACAAATAACATCTGTCATCTGTCATATCATAACATATAATGATATCATCAAATGTTTGATTTATTTTTGTGAAAAGAAACGTATATCTGAAATTAGTATTGTCCCCGATTTAATTATATATAAATCGTCTTCGAAATATATTGAAATTTTTTGCCGTATTAGCTATACCTATATAAAATATTTATTTATTTATTTATTTGGGAAATATTGTTTACAATACTTCTTTTATAGTGCAGTTATTTTTGTGGATTGAAGCTACTCAAAATAGTTCATTATATATAGTCAAAAAAAATTTAAAAACGTATATACCCTTATAGATATATATGCGTATATATATATATATTTAATATACCTAGGTATATAGTCGGTCACAGCATAACCTAAGTTTATACCCACTGCACGCCACTGGTACATATATAGGATCAAACAGTTTTTATGGACATGATAATTCCTGCAGATCTTGTCAATTTCAATCACATTTTTCTAAAAAATCGACCTGTTTGACTGAATTTTGTCAAGATAGCGGTTATTTAAGAACTTTGATAATCCGTTCCTCTATATTGGACCTGAATAAAATGAAAATACACTTAATACACACATTTTATATACTTAATTCTCTCGAACAGCGACTAAAGCGTTTTTTTATATCTAACGCTCGAAAGAGATTTCAAGCTTACAAGCGAATCTGAATTATATTTCATCGGTGCTCATTCTTCAAAATACTTAGTATTTACATAATTATTATCAATTTAGAAAAGCCATCTGAATTATGTATAAAAATTGAAGGATTCTCATTGTTTTTCAGACGCTTAATTGTTACAAGTCGTTTAGTTCTCAAAGGATTAAACTTTGAGAAACATTATTCATTGACAGCCCCGTAGTCCCGGGCGGCTTTTAACAGGTTTAATTAGAATTTAAATTTAATTAGAATAATAATAATTAACTTTAAAGTTTAAATTATTCTTTACTAAAAAAAATATTGAGAACGATATTATATAAAGTGTTATCTGTTGTCCGAACCACCGATCTTACCGCAATATTAAATTGTGTTTATATAAATTGAGGTGTAAATTAGATCGTATCGTATTTAGGATGTAGCTGAGGTTAGGAACCACTTAACCATTAGACCACAGACCACCTCGGTAACCACGACAGTGTTTTGGTGGTTAGGTTTGTTATCTCTTTAAAAAAATCCGAAATTTATACAATATTTTAGTTACAGTAGTTTAAACTAATCTATGAAATATTGAATTCATAATTTTATTATTTTATTTTACTTTTTAATAAACAGACCGTTAACAGGTTATTATTGACCCAAATAGATGGTCCTAGACTGACGTTAGAGCACATATTATATAATTATACAATACACTTTTTATGATAAATTAATAATAAATAATTATTCAATGATAAAATAAATACTATTTCATGGGAATGACAAGTTTTTAAAAAATTTTTTAGACATGGTAGTCTATCATGATTGGTGAACGTTATTGCGTAAAGTGATCACTTATACTAACCGTACGATGGGTCGTAATCCCTGAACACCCAAAAAAAGACTTCCATACCTGATTTCCCATATAAAGAATAGCTTCGTCTCTATGAGACATCTATTATATAATCTCGATCAAATTTTGGGCTTTCTTTCTGAAGGTAAATTTGAAAGAAAATTGGTTTCAGAACGAACTGATTCCAAACGATAATTGTTTTGTTTTTATGATTAAAATCATTTTTAAATGCCTTCTTAATATCTACTTTTTCGTTTAACTTTTTTCCAAGTGTAGCTGCGTTTATGATAGAAAACATGCAACATCAATATTATTAGGTACTCTGTTTAAACTAAGCTAAACGCCTGTTCTGTGATAATTTGACTAGATTGGTGATATCCTGGGACAAATTTAGAAACCTTGACCACTAGATTGCTAGTCGAATATTACCACTAGACAAAACAAACACATTTAAAGCACTTACCTATTTTACAGCTTTTCTTTCCATATATCCTTCTCTTTTGGGCTTTTTATTTAATTTTGACTAATACGTCTTCTGATATCTGAACATCCTTTCTTTAGTCGAGAAAAAAATCAATAAATAGGACAAAATAAAGTCTCCTGCGAGCGTATGTTACTCTGTCTAACTGTCTGTATGACCGCGCTAATCTAGAGAACCACTGAACGGATTTGTATACGGTTTTTACTGTTATGATTTGCGTTTCTTCAGAAAATTTTTAATGTATTAAAAATTGCCCCAGCACGTATAGCAGCTAAGCATTAACGGTATTAGTGAATCAAGTCGGGTAAAAATTTGCCGCTAAAGCGCTTTCATGGAAATGCCTCCTAATCCGTTAGAGATACAAAAAAAAATTATAGTAAAGAATTGTGTAAAATTTTACTATCTGCAAAAATATTAATAGTAGCATATAGCTATCTTTTAAGGATAACTTACACCAATCATTTTTGCCTATAAAATTTGATGAAATATATAACTAAGATATAATGGTTAACTTTCCAGAAATTTTGACCAATTCGGTATTAATCCTTGTCAAATTAAAACATCTTATTAATCAGAATTTACCACAGATCAAATTTGATCTTCATACTAAATCATATAATTAAATGTCTTAGAAGATATGACAAGTTTAAACTGTGCCGGGCGAGCCGGGCCGGGTCGCTGGCTAGTAAGAAAGTAATCTTCTGCACAGAAATATAAATCACACAGTTATAGAAGAAATGCGTGTTTTTCTACTTGTTTACAATACTTGTAATTTTATTTAAAGTTTGTTTATAATACTTGTAATTTTTTTTTTCTCTTTTCAATTTCAACTCTGTAACTTGCCTTGCTGCCATTCGTTCAATGCCGTCTATGATTAGGTTACTACAATTACGTAAATAAACATCTCTTACTCGTACCAATCAACGGGTTAATTAATTTGTCGGTAACGTATCTCGGAATAAACAAAAACGCACAAGTGATGATGAATAAAATACACAGGGCTGAACATTCACTGCAAATACATATTTCGGCGTTTTTAACGAAAAATTGGGATTTTAGTATTCATTTTTATCAGAATGTATATTCTAGACTACAATTTTTTTAAGGTAATAACTTAGATAGAACCTTTGTTCTTATATAAAAATAATAAACTGAACATTATTTACAATAATTAAAAAAAATTAGATGAACGCATAATTTTTTTATACGTATTAATTTTCATTCGTTAAAATTTTTATTCATTAAAACTTTGTTCCGCCGGGGACACTAAAAAAGATTTTTTTGGCCGCGGCCTGTCAGTTAATGCTTTATTTTCTGAATTATTGTGAATAATGTTCAGTTTATTACTTTTATATACGAAAAAAGGTTTTACTTTCAGGCACTCACAAAGTATTACAGTACTCAATTTTAATTCCACTTCTTGTACGCCATCTAGCGAATAAGTAATAGTAAATAAGTTTTTTCTTTTCTAGCAGTAAGTTGTCTTGTAAGATAAAAAAATTTCTGTGTAAAGCGCCCTTGAGGTGAGTATTCGCGAAAACGGCGCTATACAAGTTATCCAATTATTATTATTATTATTATTATTGCTCTAAAAAAATTGCAGTTTAGAATATACATTCTGATATAAACGAATAATAAAAACCCGCATTTTCGTAAAAAAAAACGCCCAAATATTCATTTGCAGTGAATCCAACCCTGTGCGTTTTTGTTTATTCCGAGATACGTTATGAAATATACTTCAATAATAGCAAAATGATTTTGTGATGACGTTATTATTATAATTTGAATACAATTTGTTTTCACCACTTATTTGTATACGTTGTATTCTGTTGAAGGAACCATTGGCCCCGAAACGTGTTGATATTTTTTAAAAATTAGTGTTAAAAACAAAGTGTATTCTTATTAATTATAATTATGAAAATATTAAATTACATACTCTTAAGTGTAATGTCTTAGTAAATGAGTATTGTAAAAAATAGATTTTTTTCCACTAGTGGCTACGATTGTGCCAGAATAAAGAATTAATTGTATTATAAATGTGCTTTAAATATACTCGAGGGGGGACAAACATTCTCTGTATCCCAATCCCCTCGCCGAAAGAGAAGGTTTAGTTCATTTCTATACAATTTAACACTCTGTGCTTCTGCCCAATTCGTGTTTCGTTCATTCTAAGAAAAAAATACATTGCATCATATAATATACATAAATGAAATATCATTACCGACAAAATATATCGTAAAACTGAACAATTCAAAGGAAGACAATATAAAAATATTTTTGAAGATCAAAGCAATTTTTACAGAGAAATGCTTAGACGCACTGATTTTTATAGCTCAACTCGATATGTGTTTTATGGAGTACCTACAAATTATTTTCTTTAGTGTTTCAGTCAGCGTTCCTACATTGAGTTCTTCGAAAAATATTTTTTTATGCTTGAAAAATCTATAATTGGGGCTCCAAAATCTTAAAACAAATACCAGAACTCTGAACTAACCGTATACAGGGTTATTTGTAAAATAAATTAAATAAATAAATTTGTAAATAACCTGGCAGGACAATAGTCATATACAGGAATATATTCCTGCCTTGATTATGAGTCGAAAATGTTCAAGCTATTATGACCTAATATCAATAGTATATAGAGATATGCGGCATCAAAGTTTGCATTTTTTTTCAATATTTCTGACTTATTTTTTGTAAAACGTTGGACTATCATTACAGTAACTCATATCGATTACGAAAAATTCATTCGTTTCAATACAAGTTAAATAAAATGATAAAAACCTTGAAACAATTCCAATTGGAATGTTTTCCAATTGAAATTCGAAGTTTTTTATTTTTTTATTTGACTTGTATTAAAGGGAATGAATTGTTCATATTCGATATAAGTTACTGTTATGATAGTCCAACGTTTTACAAAAAATAAATGAGAAAAAATGATGATTGATGTCGCATATCCCCTTAACTATTGATATTAGGTCATAATAGCTTGAAAATTTTCGACTCATACTCAAGGTATGAATATGGTCCTGCGAGATTATTAATGTTTTACAAATAACCCTGTATATGGATGTTCTTAGGTTTTCATGGCTGTTCAGAATCTCCTGGTTATTTGTGTTTTCTGGGGTAGGTATATGAATGCTCTTAGGTTTATTAGTATATAATTAGGTATTATTAGTATACCTATGACCCCCCAGAAAATAAAATTTTCTGGCATATTATTATAATATCCTGCACTTCCTTGTCATACACACATAGAGTAAGCACGCATACAAAATTATACGATAGAATGCACCCACGTCTGGTGCCGACTACACGGGGGCACGTTAGTACGAAAATATACATTCCTTATAACTATGAAAATATATTTCATAGTTATAAGGAAATAGGCACAAAATGATCAATTTTTAAAAATATATTTTATAAAAAATGATAATGTTTATAAAACATACTTTTTGTCAAATCTATGCATTTATTATTGCATCATGATTTTTTCTTAATTATGGTTCGTACCTTGCTACAATTATTAATGATTTTTAACAAAAAAATATCTTGGTGAAAAATTGTCTATGGTTCGCGTCATATATATGACGCAAATTTGAATATGAATGAACACTCTATTTAAATATATATATATTTTTTTTTTTTTTTTAAATAGAGATGCGAACACGGAATTTGTGTCACATCAATATTCTTACTATTTTCAAATTAAGCTAAACACTTGTGTTATGAAAATAGGACTAATTTGCTTGTCTGGAGTGAGATTCGAACCTGCGATCTTTGGATGACGAGGCGAGAGTCCTAATCGCAAGACCAAAAAGCTACTCTAATTATTATAGATTAAATCTATTATAGATAAAATTATTGAAATATTTATAATATAAAAACGTATATAAAGTGTAATTACTTTTTGAATACTTATGATCGCTAAATTTTGATTTCAGTTTTGCCATCAGGGCACTTAACTACACAAGGATACTTATTTTTAAGAAAATCGAGTGAGACCATTAAGTAAAGTTTAGCCGACGTTTCTTGCGGATGGGCGTATTCTTACAGCATCCTAGAACGTATCTCAGCATTCTCATCACTCTAACTACATCATCCGCTAAAGTGTATTGAGATCAGCGAAGGATTGAGATCGCCTAAAAACAGACAGCGTGTATAGACTCGACTGCCAAGGTGTACGTGGGACAAATGGAAAAAGGAAAGGACAAAGGAAAAAGAGCGCACAATTTCCAAAAGGGTTGACGAGCACAAACGGGCATGCAAACTCGGCTATATAGGAAAACCAGCACTGGCTGAGCATTTTCTGGAAACAGACCATCATCATTTTGCATTCGAACTAAAGATCCTAGGAAAGCCCAGGAGTCACCATGCACGTCTTGTCGAAGAGGCACTCGAGATCTACTTAATAAAGATGATGGTCTCAAAATAAAAACGTCATGGTCTCCGGCCTTCAAAACAAACCTCGTCGTAGATTCCGCTAAGAAAGTGATTAGACATGTCTCCGACACGGTATTGCCACATAAATACGGAGACATTCTGCTTTCGACACTCAACAACACATCAGCACATGATGGACCCTGCAATAGGATCGAAAATGTCGGCCAGAAAGGTCGTAAACATTCGGCATAAAACCCCAGAAATTTTTTCTGTATTCTTCATTTTCAACTGTCTTTCTACATAAGAAACACCCTATTACTTCATTTTTATGTTATATAACTAATATAAATGAAAAGTAATAGTGTAATTAGTAATAAGTAATACGTTATTAGCAGCGTAGATAAATGACCATACGTAACAACTCAATAAAGAAAATATTCCCTTCTATATATTTTTGTGCTCTTATAATAAATAATATATAAAGTTCTGGCGTATTATTAAAAGCTATTTTTCAAAATAAACGACAGCACAAAGTTGAGCGCATAGTGGAAAGATTCATATCCATTGTAATTTATACTCAGAGTAAAAATACGCAACTTATATGAAAACTACAAATCTCTGAGAAAAGATATCGAATTGTCATCCGTGTACACTAATCATTACAAATATACAGGGTATAACAGAGCTAGTCCACAATAATTAACAGGTGCATTTCTGTCTTAATTATGGGTCGAAAATGCTCAAGAAATCAATAGTTATGAAGGTATGCGACATCAAAGTTGGAAATTTTTTCAATATTTCTGAGTTACTTTTTACAAAACGTTGGACTATCATTACAGTAACTTATATCGATTACGAAAAATTCATTCGTTTTTATACAAGTTAGATAAAATGATAAAAATCCTGCAGAAATTCCAAATGGAATATGTTACAATTGGAATTGGAAGGTTTTTATCATTTTACTTGACTTGTATTACAAGCAATAATTTTTTCATATTCAATATACATTACTGTAATGATAGTCAAACTTTTTAGAGAAAATGTCAGAAATATTGAAAAAAATGCAAATTTGATAAAAACTCTGCAGAATTTCCAATTGGAATATTTTAAATTTGGAATTGGAAGGTTTTTAGCATTTTACTTGATTTGTATTACAAAAAATAATTTTTTCATATACAATATAAATTACTGTAGGGATAGTCGAACTTTTTAGAGAAAATAAGTCAGAAATATTGAGAAAAAAAAAATGCAAATTTGATGTCACATACCTCTGTAACTATTGATATTAAGTCATGGTTGCTTGGACATTTTCGACTCTTAATTAAAGCAGAAATCTACCTGTAGAGTATTGTGGGCTAGGCCTGTTACACAAAAATCTGCCTTGAGGGAAGTGTTGACCCAGTACGGTGGACAATCAGTCACCGAGTACATTGTACATGACTAATTATTTAATTGTGTTAATGAAATAACTAAGCACACGTTGATGTAATATACTGTAACGTATGTATATTACACATTTATGTAATATACTGTAACATATATTACATATTAAAAATCAATATTCTTTCAGTTTCTTTGTTCTCGATTCTTAGCTTGACTACCTTATAGTACTCGTAATATTAAAAATGTAACTTTAATAATGAAACTTTACTTCTTACATTCATTAACATTTAACTATCACATTAGTAACACATACAGGGCGTGTCGTAGCTAGTAGTAAAAACCTTGGGGAAGTCATCTTCATTCAATTTTGAATAGAAAATACTATTTACACTTTGGGTTAAATATTGACATTAACGGCGATGAGCGATATAAGTTTGCATTTTTACTCCCTTTCTTTTAACTCATAGCGCCTGTTTGTCTGCCGAAAAACTTTGCAGGCAGACTCGTGGCGACGATTAAAATTATCTAAAAAAATTTTGCTATAATTATGCTATAATTATTAAATATTTTTCGTTAAAAAATATTTAATAATTATAGCATAATTTTGGATTTTTCTAAATTTTGACGATTCATATATTGTTTAATTTTCGAGCCCAACCCGTGGAATAGGCGCGAAACCTGTTTCAATGAGAAGGAGAGTATAATAAAAACTTGGTTTTTATGTTTTTTTTCAATATTTCTTACTTATTTTATGTTAAACATTGGACTATCACTATAACTACTGTACTTATATGGAATATTAAAATATCATTCGTTTTAAAACAAATCAAATAAAATTCAAATCATAGGTTATAATATATTTGACTTGAATCAAAACAAATGAATTTTTATATTCGATATAAATTATTTTTATGACAGTCTAACATGTTATGTGATACAATATAAACCGGAAATATTGAAAAAAATCCAAACTTCGATGTCGCTACGTAATTTACGATATTTCACCCAAAATTTCAAGAATATTTTATATTCAAAATGTAATGAAGAGGTAAATAAATTTATTTTCATCTATCAGGGTTTCTTTTCACTGCATGATAATAATAATAAAATAATAAAATAAGTACCTACAATAAATTAAAACACATAATACATAATTTTATTAGAAAATAATTAAAATCGTATTTAATTGAGGGGAACACGGCAATATTATAATTCCAGTGATGTACTTACTTTTGACGGCAGTGATAGGTGTGGTAGTTTTTAATTAATTAAACTAACACCATGATGTGTAGATCGCATGTTTCACCCACACACTCCTACAATGTCTGTACCGCATTATTACAAATTAAGATAATATACCCCGATAAAAAAAAAACAGCGGCTAACACACAGATTTCACGCGAAAAATTGTGAGAAAAAATTAAACGTGCTATTTGAAAGATCGGAAACAATCATTGAAAAAAAATCATTCACTATATTTTTTCACGCTTTCGTAGTAAACTTTAAAATTTACTGGTTTATTAATTTGAGCTTTGGTTATATATGTAATGTTAGGTAAAAATATCATATATTATAATTTAAATATTTTTTTACAATATGTTATTTATTTTGGAAGTAAACTTAATTTTAAAATATTTAGAGTAAATTTTTATGTATTGTTTAGGTTTGTTTAATTGTGATGTAATATTTAAAACACATAAATTTAAATATTCCTCGTGGTTAAATTTACTACAACTTAAAATATTTATGGCTAAATTATTTAAATATTTTTTAATTTTTTTTTTATTCACTAATTTTCAAATATTTTTTAATCACCATTCATACTAACATTGAATTAATGTAATAAAAATGTTGTAAAGTTAGTTAAGCACGTTCATCCGAAAATAAGGCGAAAAATGGAAACTTTGTGCACTTCGCGCGGCGGCGGAAGTAGGCTTCGTGCGAGGTTTTCCATGGACGTCCCGACGCTTTGCAACGGCCACAGAATACTGGAGAATTTGCGCGGCAACACTTTGCAAACTTTGAACTTTAGCCACGCGTGCGCATGCGTCCTTCGCGGCTTGCCGCCAATTCAACATGTAAAAACGTATTGGATTACTACGCTAAATTAAATGTAATATAATCTGCACAGGCTATAAATAATGATAAAGACTAATAGATGATGTCACAGTGATATTGAATCACTTCCTGGAAGCGAAAAGTTACGCAGTTTAAAAAGGAACGAAGTCAAATATTTACTCAGTACAAATACAAAGGAATTAGAATTTATATTATTATTATTGAACAATTAATGTATATTATGGATGTCTCATAGAGACGAAACTGTATTTCATTTTTATTATGGGAAAGTAGGTATAGAAGTCATTTATGGTGTATATCGGACTTACGACCGATCGTATGGTAGGCTTAAGTGATCACTTTACACATATGTAACGTTCGCCATTTCCACCATGATAGAATATACCATGTCTTACTAATTTTTGAAAGTTATATATATTCGAATTATATGTCACACATCACATATGTGTTCTAACAACCTTTTTATACCGGACTGTGACAGCCTTTTGCTTCCCTCTAAATCCCCACAGATGTCGCTAATTATTTATATCGTTAATGTTTTCAAAAATTAGTAAGACATGGTATATTCTATCATGGTGGAAGTGGCGAACGTTACATATGTGTAAAGTGATCACTTAAGCCTACCATACGATCGGTCGTAAATCCGATATACACCATAAATGACTTCTATACCTACTTTCCCATAATAAAAATGAAATACAGTTTCGTCTCTATGAGACATCCATAATATACATTAATTGATTAATGATGTCTCTGTGACAAGAAATCCAGTTCTACCGTTTTGAAAGAAAGATTTGAACAAACTCAAAAATATTCTTATTATTATTGCTCCAAAAACCATGTATGCAGTGTGCATCCTGCCATAAAACAGTGAAAAAGTAAAACGAGATCGTATGAAATAGCGAAATTTACAGATTGTTTTAAAATATCTAATAAAAATAATTTCGCCGTCCGTTCGTCCGCTCGTTATTTCCTAGAATTTAATTTAAAGAATAGAAATACAGTTAAGTGAGGAAGTGTAAACAAAGCAGTCCATAAAAATACAATATATATTATAGATGTCTCATAGGGACGAAATTATATATATAGGGTGGTAGGTATAGAAGTCTATTGGGTATTTATAGGGCTTACGACGTATCGTACGGCTAACTTAAGTGATCACTTTATACAATGTTACCAACACTAATGCACCTTTGAATGACTAGCATATCTATCAAATTTTTGATGTATATTTGCGTGTTAATTTTTTACAACCCGTTTCATATGTGAGTTGTATTTACTACCCCCATCTGTGGATGAAATTTGTCATCCATGAATATCCATGCTATAAACCAGGATAGATGTCGCTATTGGTAATGAAATTAATAAAAGCTTGGAGTTGCTTACAAGCGTTTCATTTGGTTTCCTAACGCGGCGAATTCGTGAAAATTTTTCTTTATCGCTCCATTGGTCACAGTGCCATACTTTTCTGAACTGATACATTAATCTTGGCTGGTTGAAAGAAATATTCAACTGGAAATAAACTCATCAATGTTGTATTAAAATTAAAGGTGAATAATAATCATAATAATAATAATAATAGTTTTATTCATATCTTATTTTTTGTATTGTGTTACACTTGGACTGCCTAACTAGGGATTACCTGTTTGAAGGCAGTCGACTATTTACAGAGCAAAAAGATTTAAAAATATAATTTGTACACATAACAATAATTTTTGAAATTAACAAATATACATAAAATAAAAATAAATTAATTAATTTTACCTCATCCAAATTCATACATCTTTAAATGTATTAATCTTCGATTATTGTGGCTTTTAATGAGACTATCGTCCAGTATTGACGTTAGTAACCAGATCTTTCGTCTATTTTTTTTTCTAGTACCATCAACACTCGTGTAATATCGGATAGTAATATTTCATACAATATTATAATTAATTCTTCATCGACCGCTTTTTTTTACTGTACTAGGGCATCGTTTCCTAACCTTTTTTGGCTCACGTACCACTTGGTAGTACATCACGCTTAATTGTACCACTTCGTAAAAATGATTGTATTTAGAGAAATTTGCATTATAAATTTTATAGGGTGACTATATTTCCCAGAACTCTATTAATTTATGTTTAAAAAATATATTTCAAAGATTTTATTTTTCCTGATAAAAATGAGACATTTGAACTTTACATATCACAATGTTTTTTTTTTTAAATAAAAGATACCGAAGCTCATTTCTTGTCGAAATTTAAAACCAGGACTTTTAACGAAGTATTTTTTCAACAACTAATTTTTATTAAAGACAATAAGAAAGAAAGAGCGAAAACATAGAATTAAATTAAATTATTTGTATAAAAAAAAAGAATGAAATGCGCCGCAAGCAATTTTTTCCAAAAAATACCGATATTAATAGAAAATATATGTATATAAAATTAATTAAACACCGTAAATGTAAAAATTCTTCTGATGAAAACGAGACAATTTACACCTTCATTTTTACAAATTCACAGCAGCGCCGCAGGCGAAATAAATATAAAATATATTAAAATTTTGTTTTAAATATAAAAATATTAATGAAATTGTATTCAAAAATATTTTAAATGATATTTTTGTGACTGATTTTTTTTTTAATTTTTATGTCCGCCATTACTGAATATTTTTCGCGTACCACCAACTATCCACTCGCGTACGACAGGTTGGGAACCGCTGAATTGGGGCATAAATATATGTTGGCGCCAGTTTTATTAATATAAAAATTATATAAATACCCCGTCCTGTTCTTTCTTTCCTATCCTTTATCCATGCATGAAGAGGACAAACAGAACAAAAAATAAGTGCATTCAGTCGCAAGCAAGCCTCCCCCTGAACATTTAAGTTTTTAACGCAAATTTAATAAATAATATTAAGATATTATAAATAAAAGTGTTTAAACGTTATACGTCGCTTAGTCAATAATTAATATACAATACCTACCGCTAACCAAAAAATGTTGAATTCAACCTTACCGCTTATAACACGAACGGAATAAATAATTATAATTTATAGAAATAAACTTAGTTTACACCACTTTTTTATTGGAAAAAATTCAACATGTTTCAAAGTCAATGGCTTCTTCGTCAGGATGACAAATGTATAATAACAAAATTAAAATTAAAAATCGAAGTATAGATAATCAAAATATTAAAAAGTTAGGTATATATGGAAAATGAATAATAAAAAAGTACCTACTTAAAATGAAAATAAATTTAAAAGATAACTATTTGTAAAAAGGACCTGGTTATTTTATGTTAAGTAGGTACTTTATTATTATTCATTTTCCATATATAACTTTTTAATATTTTGATTATCTATATTTCGATTTTTAATTTTAATTTTGTTATTATATATTTGTTATCCTGACGAACAAGTCAATGACGTGTGAAACATGTTGAATTTTTTTAAATAAAAAAGTGGTGTAAAGAAAGTATATTTCTATAAATTATAATTATAACGTCACCACAAAATAATTTTGCTGTATTTGAAGAAGAAGGAATATAAATAATGACAAGTATTCCGGAATCTGTGTCGCAATTTTGTTTGGTGTGAAAAGAGCGTCAATTAGAACTAGCCCAGGAGAAGAAGAAGAGCTATCCAGCCGCCAAAGTAAGTGCATGGAATCCTTTCATTATCCTCGTAAAAACACCTCCGCAACGCCAACTATATATAAGTATATATGCCTTAGAAACGTCATCAAACCCACCCTGTTTTGCGAGTTGCCCTTGTTGTCGTTCGCCCTCGAAATTCCCTTGAACGACGAGCCCCTGTTTCGGGTATTAATTTAAAGGGATGAGGTCAAAACATCGCATGATTCACAACTGAACAATATACATGCATACATATACAGTTCTGTGAGAACTGAAGCATTATCATATATAAAAACAAAGTCCGTTCGTGCTACCTGAAACGTCCAAAGCGTCATTGGTAAGCTTATTTTGTCAAACAATGGAATATTTTTGTCGTAGGCGTTATATTACGGCGGATATGTTTTTGGAGATAACCCGGGAAAAATATGTCACGAAACTGCCTTAAAAAGTGCGTTAAAAAGTGCGTTAAAAATGCGTAACATTTTATAGGAGGTCCACGGGTTGGGACATCATATTTAAGATCGTTATAATATTTATTTAGTGTCTTTGTCTCTACCGATGAGACAAACGTATGTTCGATAGTATATATCTAGTACATATATAGTACAATGTAGATATATCCCCAATGTAAATATTTATTTTCCCCAAAAAAAGTATACCATTTAAATCATGAAATAAAAGTCAGGCGCTTTTAGAGGCTCAAAATGGAATAAACTTACACTTGTAGTGTATCAGAAGATGTATGATTTTACGAAGAGATCCCGCCTCTTACAACCGGACTCCCTTCAGTGTTCAATATTTTAAAACAGATATTTCGCTGTTTGCATTTTGCATATTTTGGTTTTTCGTTTATTTTAGTTTTTTCGAAAATGTGGATTTCTACTTCCTTTCTTTTAACTCGGGGCGTCTGCTTGCTTGTTTTCTTGACAAAAAAACTTTGGATCGATTTTTGACCCTTTTCCCGTGATCCAATCGAGCTGAAACTTTGCAAGCAGACTCGTGGCGACGATCAAGAAGATCTATCAAATTTTCGTTAAATAATAATAATAATTTTAGTATAATTTTGGATTTTTAGAAATTTTAATAGTTTTTTCAAATTGGAATCATTACAAAAGTTTGATTACTCTCAACGGCGCCAGCAGCCCGATAACGTCACGGAATATTTAAAATTTGAATTACTCCGTCGGTAGGTATAATAGGTACTTCACTACGAATTTCGAAAATTTATGACAATTGGTTCATAGATGACAGCACACTTCGGTTTTTTGGAAAGAAATCAAATAATAAAGAGATATTTTTAGAGATTTTTATATTTGTCTAGACATATTTCATTTTCGGTCAATCAATTATTACATGATGGTAAACGTAATTTACAAAGAAAGGGAGTAAAATAAAAACTTGGTGTTTATGGGTTAGTTTTTTTATATGCTGGACTTCAATTATTTTAGAACGATAACTTAGATAAAACCTCTGTTCTATAGTATATAGAATAGTTGAAAATATATGCATTAATCGACAAACCGCGGTCAAAAATCATTTTCATTGTCTTAGAAAATTTCAATAGTTACTGAATATGTATACATACGCAGAGCATTAAATATAAAGATCGCAATATGATGATAAAACTGTACTAAAATAATAAATTAACGATCAATATAAATTAAGTTATAAATTTTTGAATTTGTAAGAATTTTTTTTTCTTTTTTTGATGACTTCAAAAGGCTTTTTATACATATAAAGAGA
The DNA here is from genome assembly GCA_016648135.1 of Agrypnia vestita. NCBI lineage: Eukaryota > Metazoa > Arthropoda > Insecta > Trichoptera > Phryganeidae > Agrypnia > Agrypnia vestita. Next base: position 23,623 of record JADDOH010017722.1, read on the forward strand.
TGATTAAAAAAAATATTTTGTTTTTATTCCCTTACATCTTTTAAGTCTTTAAACACATTTCATTTTTATTAAAAACGCGTAAATTACTTTTTAAATATAACAATTTCAAAGCATGAAATACCTACGTCAATAAATGACGCAGTTTTAAAATCAGATTATTTTTAAATCTATACCTATAAAATCAATGTTTTTCTGTCTGCATGTCTGTCTGTTCTTTATACAAATCTACACCGTTTGTCCGATTCGATTCAAATTTTGCACACTTGGCATCGCAGGGTACGAACGGCTAGTTAAGTATATTTAGCAATATGATAGGTATACAATTAATAAAGAGAGCAGAGATAATTACTGATAAATCTAAAATTTATGTAGGTAAGATACATAATAAGTTTTTTATATTAAATTATTCATAAACGAAGCAGCGCCTGCACTGCCGACTAGGCCATAGTCGAGGAGATAATGAGTGTCTTGTGATAGGCGCGAGCCCGCTCGGCACGTTCATTTGCAGGAAAATGGGAGGAATCACCATACGATTTGTGGTGATCTGCGGCTATCGTCTTAACGCGCCCTAAAGCGAGTCGACTAATCGGAGGTGTTGCCAAGTACAGGACAAGCGAAGATAGAAGCTTCAAACGAGGGCGGTACGCAGCTCAGATCACTCGCCTATCATGTTTGACCGTAGAACCGTTTACACACATTTAGCTTTGTAACCTCAACTAACTTATTACATTTATATTATAATCAAATCCTGTAACTTGAACCATAAGCTGTCACAACCGTTCTTTCTATCATGTATTTCATGCTCGCTTTCCACACATTATACTACGCCCATACTATAGTACTTTTTAAATTGGATTTTTTATAAATATCTACCAGTTATGATGTACGGATTCCGGATGGAGATGAAATCTTTCAAGCGACCTGGAGGTTTCCTGGATCTGATAGGAGGTCACATTTCCGCCACACCCCATTAAAAATATCGTTTAGATTGAATACCATTTTAAACGTATTCCCTTTTCTTCCTTGCATATTTCATGCATTAATATTTTCATCAAGATGAGAAAAATTAATGTTGTTCATTACACGCTAATTGTATTTGTGCTGTCTCGCTACTGTTAGCAGACTTTTCTGTCTTGACAGAAGACAGTCTCTCTCTGTCTTGCAGTTGCGAACGCCACTTTATGTAAATGGCTTCAAATTATCTAATTTAAGGCTATTGCACTATGCTAATTATTTTTAATGAATCATGTTTTGTGAATAAATAAAAAGATACAACGAAAAAATTATCTATCTTGGCGCCTGCAACACATCTACTCAAATGTACCTAAATTTTCTAGATAGGTAAACAATCGCTCCCATCGGGAAAAATGATATCTTACTAAAAAATAACATGTATGCCTAGATCAAAATTAAAATAGTGGATATAAAGTATGTAGGTTGTTGGTCTTGTGGTTAGGACTCTCGCCTCGTGGTTCAAAGGTCGCGGGTCACTCCTCACCTCACTTCAGACCAGCAAGTTAGTCCTATTTTCATAGCACAAGCGTTTAGCTTAGTTTGAAAATAGTAAAAATATTGATATGACACGTATTACGTGTTCGCTTCTCTATTTATTTTTTAAAAAAAGTAAAATTAAGATCTTGAGATATACTTTGACTTCAGTTAGAGACTATAAGTTTATCAGTAAAAATTCAATATAATCCAAACATTGCTGTGTAAATTTTCGTCTACATAAAATTTCCCTGACGATAAGCGACTTTATTTTGATAAAAGTTTAACATTACCTATTTTAACTACCCCCGACAGATTAAAATTAATTTTAAATATATATTTTAGTCATATTTTATTAATTTGTGTATTAACCTTAACATAAAGATATATATGTCTTTCCGGACTTTTTAAACTCCACAACATTCATATAGCTCTTACTGTAGGTAACGTAAGGTAAGACCGTTTTTTTTGTCGACTTACGTTGCAAAATTGGTTCTCACGAAGTCATTTTATTTTAACGGAATAATATATAACCTTAGTCCACCTTGTAAATCTATCCTAAATATTGGTGAAAGAATTTTTGAAATCGGATGAGTAATTTCGGGAATTAAATCCTACATCCAAACTTAAAATGTTTACCTCTTTATAATATTATACAGTTTATAATAAATATTATATTTTTTAAACTGACGACAAACATGAGTATATTCTTTTTTAAGTTAAATGAATTTTCTTATGGTCAAATAAAATCTTGAACTTATAGATGTGTTAGATTTAGGAAGAATTACACATTTAAATAATATATGTACAAACAGAAAAGAAAAAAAATAATATGTTCTTGAGTTTTATGATAAAATTCCAATTATTAAATGTTAACTTCTAAATTCAAAGTAATAGTGTGATTATTTAAAAATTATAATTTTTGATATTGATAAAGATAAACGAGTAAGTTAGCAAAGAGACAAGTTATAAAATGTATGGTAAACTAGGTTTATAAATATATAAGGCAATTTCCTTCACAAAATGCCACGAGTACGAGTATATTATACAATTTGTTATTCCTTGATGGTTGATTGGAAATTAAATTTTTATTGGTTTTTGAGCCAAAAAAATAGAACATTAACATTATAATAGTGACAAACCCCAAAAAATGTAATACTAAAAATGTCGCATTAAAATGACTTTTTCTTCCGGCTTCATGGGACTCGAAGTACCTTGATTACAGTACAGAACGCCATCTATCCATTGAAATCGCCGTAGTGATCCAAATCCAGTGAGCTGGACATTCGCCAACTGTCGATATTATCCTCATATATATGTAGGTCTCGAACCTGTCATCCAGCTTAATCCGGATCCTCGGATCGGCTTGTGTATGCGGGCTGGCTTTACGCGTATTATGGAACTCGTCTAGGACGTGTCATGCTTTCACCTTCCTCGGAATATCTGGATTGTCCATCGTTTCTGCAGCTTCAATCCTTTTAATCTCCACCATTTTTCGACTAGGCCATTACGTATTGGGCTATAAACATTGCCATAACATTAAATAAGATCAATTATAGACGTCTCACAGAGGTAAAGCTATTTGTATGGGGAAGTATAAATGTAAGTCTTTGGGTGCTTACAGGGCTTACGATCTATCATATAGCTGGCTTTACACTGAATTTAATATTCACCAATTCAACCTAAGATCACCCATACATCTAGTGGCGATTTTGAATTGAATCGGGCTGATTAAGTCAACCATACGATAAGTCGTAAGTGACCTCCGTGCCTATTTTTACATATAAATAGCTTCGTCTCTGTGAGACATTTATGATTCCTCTGGGGACAAAATTCAGTAACTTTGTTCCTAAAAGTTTGAAGAAAATTTATTTTATTTTATTTTTATTTTTTAATTTAAAGACTATCGACAGGTCAGAATGACCCTAATGGATAGTCATTTAGGACAAGGTGATTAGTACAGTTACAGTTTACGACGATACATTGAAATAAAACATTAATACATTATACAATATAAGTATACTACAGTAAGTGTTTACAAGATGAACGAAGTTCACATTCTCCGCACGACATAATAGGCGTGTAGGCTCCCAGGTCAACTAAGTCAGAAAATGTGTACCCGCGCTTTGTGGCTATAAAATTTTTGTTTAGGTTGATTTCCGAAGAGTCCGTCTTACACGCTCAAACTATTTTCGGTCAGGAGCGATATAATTTCTCTCTTAAACTGAGGTTGTGTCATGTGAAATATGTCAACGTTGGGGTTACATGACGTTACCTCGTTGTAATAATCAAAAAAATAATCAAAAAATATTGCCATAAAACTTTAGTTTTGAAGAGTTTTCTGCGTCAAAGTTCTAAGGTTCACACTCGTATAGAACATCCATTTTAACAGCGTTGTGCGCGGTTTAATCTTAAGTTACATTCTGAAACTACAACCTCGTCGGCGGAAATTCCCTTAGAGCAAACTAACAACCCTTTCCGTTATTTGCTTTTTCCACCGTTTGGTCTTGTTTGATATCATTGTTCCGTGTCGTATTCGTTCCTAGATATTTAAATAGTTCAACCCCTTCAAAAGTTTGTCTCTCGTGGGAGTTGTAATAATAATAAGAGTTTTTTTTGTATAGTGCCATTTTTGTAAAAAAAAAACCTCACAGATGCTTTAAAATATTTGATAATTCAAGATGACTAAGTATTTCATTTGTAACAATAAATACACGTTATGCTACATTATCAACCTCATTATACGAAACGCGTCTCAAAAATTAAAAAGGTAGAACTTAATAAGCAAGTGGCTTTATTTCCAAAAAGTTTTAGAGGCATACTTGCAATAAAATCCGCTTTCATTTAAAATTATGCTTATTATTATTATTGTTATATATTATGAATGTGTCACAAATATTAATAACTAGCTTCAAGCCAAATCTACCAATTATATATTTCTTTAAAATATTCACTGTAAAGTATTGAAAACTTGGCTCTGTGTCGCGTAAGACGGTTCAAATAAAACGCAAAGCGCCATAATTTTCTTCAGCATCCTAATCTGCATGAGATCTCCTCCTCACTAAGATTTGAAGAGTTTAAGAGAAGAATGAGTGAAGTAAGTTTTGAATGAAAATATAACTTTTTTGCTCGCAATTTTGCCTTGAGTTATGAGATGCATAATCCGGTATATCTCTTTTTAATTATTTTGAGGATTTATTTTTCCTTTTGTATTCGGAATTTTTTACCCTGTCCATCCACCATATTTATAGAAGCCATCTGTAGATCTCAAGTCTTATGAGACATCTATTATATATATAATTATATTTTTTATGGGAAAGTAGGTATGGAAGTCATAGGGTGTTCATAGGGCTCACGATCTATCGTACGCTGGCTTAAGTGATCACTTTACACAATGTAACGTTCACCAGTTCCATCCATGATGATGATTTTTGGAAGTTGTATAGAAATATATTTTTTAAGTTTTACAACCCGTTTCATATGTATGTTTTAGTTATCATTAGTGCGACCGGCATCCAAAGCTTTTTCATTCCCCTTAATTGACCACATATGTGAGATTGATTATTGATTGGAATTTTTATAGCATTATCCTTTATATGTGTAATGAGATTCTTCCGAATTATTAGCATTACACTAGAATACGCCTGAAATCTCATATCAATTTTTTTAAACTCACACTTACTCACGATTACTCACAATTAATGCATAACTCACATAATTTCGCATTAATTGTCAGTAACTCGACTGAGGACTCTTTATACTCTTTACAGAATATCCGAAAGTCTGTTGAACACCAATTACTATTGAACGGCCGGTAGGTACTCTCTTAATTTATTATCGCTAGTCACACTAAATCGCCACTTGTCGCTTGTTTTCTGTGGTATGTCTCTGGTTTTGCTTCTGTCAAAACAACAACTGTGTGTTCAGCATGATGCCGTCGCATATTTATAAAGATGTTTTCGAAATTTCTGGAATGTTTAGCTTATTCTAAATTCTTAATTTGAGAAAACTAACACACTTTGTATAAACAACACTGATTGCTTTTAAACGTCTATCTGTTTCGACAGTGTACCGCATCTTCGTTAGACGAAGATATTGTATTGTACAGTATCAAAACTGCTAGGCGTTTAAAAACAATTAGTGCGATTAATGTATATTATGAATGTCTCACAGAGACGAAACTGCATTTATTTTTATTATGGAAAAGTAGGTATAGAAGTCATTTATGGTGTATATCGGACTTACGATCGATCTTTGGTAAGCTTAAGTGATCACTTTACGCATATGTAACGTTCGCCATTTCCTCCATGATAGAATATACCATGTCTTACTAATTTTTTGGAAGTTGTATATATATGGATTGCATATCTTTCATTCCCCTTAAATCCCCACAGATGTCGCTAATTATTTTTGATATCGTTAATTACTTTTTGATATCGTTCGATGAGACTTCCACAATTGATTTTTTACGGAATTTAGATAGCATCCATAATATACATTAATTGATTAATGATATCTGTTTGACAAGAAATCCAGCACTACCGTTCTGAAAGATTTGAACAAACTCAAAAATATTCACAATTAGTGCGGTTTAATTCACTGTGTTAGTTTTCTCAAATTAATAATTGTGTCCAACCACAAAGTTAAAGCTATGAACATCAAAAAAAAAAACTGAATTTTTCTAAAATATTCGAAAGATCTCGATTATGTGCAGGTCGCATATGTTTAACACTCTCGTTCGTGACAATATGTGTACATAAATAAATAATAAGATTCGGAATATATCTACACACATTTTTGAGTCTCAGAATGAAGTAAAAATTGCTGGCAATATTTTATTGAGGTATTGACTTGGTGTATTATGATTCTGAGCCACTGATATATTCGATGGCCAGCCACTATATCCTGCCGGACCGTCCTCTGCCGTGTTTGTGTCCTCCGCAGTATTATCACTTTACTTATCAACTGCGCTGCTCCGTAAATTCTAAATAATCAAGGCATTACGAATAACTCGACTCCATGCAGTAACTAACTAAATAGTGATGGCAACAATATCGTTTACAATATCGCTCCTGGCATTTAGTGTAAATATTGATAATAAAACTCAAACGGACAATAAGAACATTCGAGAAATAACATTTTCTATATAAGCGACGCGACGGCATCATCGGGAATGTAACAAATCAGTGCTATAGAAACGGCGTACAACTAATGCCAATCTAACAAAATTTAACGTACCTTTCCTTTCTTAAAAAAATTTCTTATATAAACTGTTATTTCTGCATTTTTTATCCCGGTATCATCAAAATCGAATATTTACTGAAATTACAATTTTATTTTGGGATTTGATTCACTAGTGCAGTGTTAAGACACTCACCTAGTTATCAAAGTTTCGAGACTCATCCCAGAAAATCACCAAGTTAATCGTATTTTCTTAGCACAAGCGTTTAGGTTAGTTTAAAAATATTGATGGTTTATTTCTTAAACGTCGTTAATTTAAATAGATACAGTTGTTGCGGTTGGCACTGTGTCAATTAATGTGTTAACCTAACCTAACCTAACCTAACCCATGGGGTGCATATGATAAATAAAAGCATTAAAAAAATGCAACAAATACGTAATTTTAAAATTTTCTGGGTGGGCAAATTTTTGCTATGAAAAAATTTATCAAACAAATTCTTTCCAGCATTCCAATTATCATTTTTAATTATACTTTTTTTTAAATTTAAATTTAAAATCAATTTAAATTTCAGAACAATCTATATGTTATTTTTCTTTTAAAAAATTGCCTTGGCGTATAAATTTAATTCAAAATACTTGGGAATACACTTAAACCCCAATTTAATTTATCAATTTATTTTTAAAAACTTTGAAAGTTTAACATTTTAACATCGAGTAAAATACCTAAGTTGATAGTACTTACGCATATTTTTTATTAAACATAAATTGTCTTATTAATAAAACGTTTCCTCAATATTAGTTGGAGCATAAGGTTCTAATATCTACGTCCGTAAGCACTTTCTGTACGGTTCATAAACCTCAAAACGTACCCAAAATTTCCCCAACCTTGGATGTACCCCAGTTATATTTCAACCGACCGTATTATCAAACTTTGCATTATATTAGCTTCTTATTTCATATTCATCCCGTCTGATTTCTGCAAATTCGTGGAATATTCTCACGAGAAATCTGGAGTTGGAATTAAATAGGGAACATTGTATTTAAAGCTTACTGACTTTTTAAAACTTACTTTAAGTTTTTAAAAGTTACCTCCTTTTTTATAATGTTATTATTTTATATTGTTATTATTTATATACTTGTCCTATATTCTTCCTAGGAATTGTATAATGTGCTTGTTTTACTTAATTTTATTTTATTACTTAACTTTAAGCGCCCTTAAGATGAGTATTCACGAACACGGCGCTATATAAATATTCTTCTTCTAACTATTATTATTATTTTACTAGGCTAAGAACTTTATTTTTGTAAAAGTCCTGGGCGTTAATAAATATATAAATAAAAATAAAGTAAAAGGGGGTTCTCGTCCGGTAAAGAAAAAGTTCGGTAAAGCGTTATGTAATTCTATTGTGAGCAACAAATGAACATGTATATATAATATTAACCGCGGCGATGGGAGACAAATGAAATGCCTACTTGAAATTAAATAAAGTTTATATTTTTTTACCAAAGTCACTAAACACGAACTAAACTGCAGCACTGTTCTTATAATTCATATTCTTTCATTGTATTTGTATTTCCTCACATATACATGTATATTTAATGTATCGTATATTTCTTGTGACAGTGAAGCGGTTTTGTGTGGACGCTTCCCAGCGCCGCTTGCACTCGTATGAGTTTAAGTGGCGCGGGAAAGACGACCACTTTAATATAAAATGTGCCAAGGTGGCGAAAGTGTAAGTCCGATTGCTCGTAAAACGGCCCTGGGAGTGTGGTGGTCCCCTTCTTCACCGTTATTTGATTAATTCACACTAATTTCGCGTACTTTTCTATTTAACTATACTTTGGTCTATCACTTCTTTATGGTCAATCGCCCTTTTAAATAGAAAATGTATTTGCGAACTTGATTGATGATTAATTAATTAAGGAAAATTATAGAAGTCTCACAGAGACGAAGCAAATTTATATATGAGAAAAGTGGATGGAAGCCTTTTATACGATGGCTCAGGGTTTAAGTGCACTCTACATACAAATCAATACAACGTTCACTAATTCCATCAAAAGCACATTCACACCTTATCAATTTTTTTTGAAGTTATATATATGTTCCAATCAAGAATCATTCATATATTACTATGGTCTCTGCTAGAGACATCTGTTAATTTTTTTCTCATTAACAAGTTAGTATACATTGCTCTCTTAACCGGTAATGATACAAGTAATAAATATTTTTATATTTATTTATTCTTATCGTTTAAATAGAAGCTTTGAGAACTTTTAATTGTTCTACAAAAACATAAATATACTTCGAAATGGAACGGTCAACTATTCTGATAAAGCAGATACTGCATTTCTTAAACGTAAGCATATCACCCAGTGCCAACATGATCCGGATGTAAGTCGCTCGACTTCAGAGTCTGGGATCAGCGACAGATAGTCCAGGAAAGACCAGATATCGTCTTGCCCGCTCCGAAGATACCATCGAGGCGGGATTTGGCACAAACTGTTGTAGCAACAGAAGAAGATAAATTTCTAAAAGTGCAGATTTTGCTTGATCTCCCCGGGGAAGTGTTTGTGGAGCAATTTGAAATTGTTAAGCAATAAGCCAACATTGTTCCAATATCAGTAATATGACAGTTCAGTGTCAGTTCAATATCAATTCAGTGTCAGTTCAATGTCAGTTCAATTTCAATGTGTCGGTTCAGTATCAGTTCAGTATCAGTTCAGTATCAGTTCAGTATCAGTTCAGCATCAGTTCAGTATCAGTTCAGTATCAGTTCAGTATCAGTTCAGTATCAGTTCAGTATCAGTTCAGTAACATTTCAGTATCAGTTCAGTATCAGTTCAGTATCAGTTCAGTATCAGTTCAGTGTCAGTTCAGTATCATTTCAGTATCAGTTCAGTATCAGTCCAGTATCAGTACAGTATATGTTCAGTCCGGGCGTATGTGAACTACATACATACGAGTAATATTACAATTTTTTTAAAAGATCAAAACTCATGACCAGGAAGGAGAGAGTATTTGAGAGATACCGTCTTCTATGTGCAAAAATCTTGTTTTATAAAAAAAACTTTTAAAAAATCTTAAAAATTATAATTGTAAAAGTTAATAAGAAAGTCATTCCTGTTATTAGCAATTACAAAACAACATTAATTTTTATTAGAGCACATAAATAAAAACGCTAAAAAAGGGAAAATATCAAAATAAAGATGACTTTAAATGTATTTCAGCCTTTCTTTAACTATGATGAAACATTAAAGTATAGAATAAAAAAACCCTGCAATTTCAAACATTCCATAAAATCTTTAAAACTCCACGGAACGCAGCAATTTTCTTGCCAATTTACGCGAGGCTGGGAATTACCGATAATTGACCGGTAATTTTTTTTTCGCAAACGGGATAATATTATGAATCAGAAATCGAATTTAAATTTAATTGATTTCAAATGCAATTTTTATTATTACAAAAATGATTTGTCTACAATTCAATTAAAGTTAAATCCACCAAATAGACATCACGATGCCTAAACGAACACGACATTAAGGTACCTTACGTATCCTAATCTAATCGTGATCTAATCCTCCTTACACCACAAACTCAACCTCAACCTCAAAATGTCCATTATTTCACGGACTTAAGTCAATTCGTTAGTATAACATATGTGTAGCATATAAGTATGTTATATTATTACAAGTAAAATAATTAATATACATACCTACACAATAATATCATATTACGATTGCTGACTGCTTTTTACATACCTACTAGCTTTATATATAATACAGGGTGTAACAAAGCTAGTCCACAATACTTTGCAGGTAGATTCCTGACTAAATGATTCCTCAAAAATGTTCAAGCAACAATGTCCTAATTTTAATAATTGTGGAGTAGCGACATTAAAGTTTGAATTCTTTTTCAATATTTCTGACGTATCTTCTATAAACGTTGGAACATCGTGAAGATAACTCATAGCAATCATTCAAAATTCGTTTGTTTTTATACAAGTCAAATGAAATGATGAAAACGTTACAAGAAATATTTTACAATTTTCTGCAAGGTATATTGAAAATACTGAAAAAAATGTTAACTGTGAAGTCGTTTATCTTCATAACTATTGATATTATGACAGTGTTGCTTGAACGCTTCGACACACAATTTAGGCAGGAATCTTACTGTAAAGTAATGTGGACTAGCTCTGTTATACATCATAAATCATATATATTGATTTCTTATTCCCCTAAATTTCACTGAAAAACGCCGATAAAAATTGACGCTAACAAAAAATAATGAAAGCTAAATTGAACGATTCATCAAAAAATACTTATTCAAAACGAGTTCAACATACCTATTCAAATGAATTTCTACATATATTGTTTAAAACGGTCTTGTTTCTTGTTGAAAAATCGAAAAATATGGAACAACAAATGTGGCGTCCGATCTTATTTTTTAACAGTTATATAAATAAAAATTGTTGACAGAAAAATTCCAGGAAGCCAGAGCGTTCAAGAGATTTTCTGCTTCGCTCAAACAGATTTTTGGTTTTATAACTAAGATTAATTTGTCTGAACTTTGAATAGATTTTGTATAAGATTTTTTTCATAATATTTTATGTTATTATGCGAGATTTTCACGACAACACTAAGTCTGTTGTATAATTTTGTTGGTAAAAGCAAAAGAAATCTTCATAATATATTGTATGAGTTGTATAGAAATAGTTTCGGAGATACGTATGAAGTATTTTATTATCTTTCTAAGAGGCTTCATTTCATCCGCGATATTATTTTATGTTTGTTTTAGAGATATGTTTGTCCATTAATATAGACAAAAGTTTGTATGGCTAAGATCAGATCCCGACCGCTCCAAACTGATTAATTTGTGTTTGAGAAAGATACTTTTTGTTGTTGTTGAAGATCACTTGATTTATGATGTCTGTACAAGGAGTTCTATGGAATAATCGCAATATTGTATAATGATTGGGTTCCATCATATATTTTGTACACACATAATATATGCAGAAACTTATTTATAGTACATATGGTCATGGTTCTGTAGTAGTAAATAAGTGTAGATGCGGAAGAAGAATGATACATACCCTTTCTGTTTATTAATTTTTTAAACTTTAATTGATATTTTAGGTATAGTAAAGAATATACCAAGGCACTCAAAATACTCGTATTTATATTTGATATAAATTATAAAATAAAAATATTCTTTAGCACACCTACATAAGAATATTAAAAAGGAGAAGAAGAAAAAGAAAAATAATAAAAAGATGATCTATGAATGAATGGAAAATTAATTGTTGGAAAGGGGCATCAGAAAACCAAGTATCGGAATTGTGTGGTTTGAGAATTTGGATTGTTGCTCTAAAAAGAAGAAGAACAAGTGAAGAAAAAGAAGAATGCAGAACTTTTCATTTGAATCAATCAAAATTTTTAACAACAAAAAAGTGCCTGATCTTGTAAATACATGCGCAATAGAAAAATGTTACATTTAAATATACCTACTACAGATGTAGGTACATACGAGGTGTGACAATGCAGCGCAGCTCCCGTATTGTCAGAGACGTAATTTTTTTTTTACGTTCCAACAGGCCCAATTACAGAAGCGAAACAGATCACAGAACACCCAGGTTTGAGTAAATTATATAGATTAATTGTGACGTTACCGGAAATCGAACCCGAAACCCTCGGTAATATTACGAAAATCATAAAAGTATTCGTGTTTGAACATGTTGGAACTAATGTTCAAACACGAGTTCATGAGTAAAATTCAAGCTGACCAACCAGGTGTCAATTGGCTATTGGTAAGGTCTTCAATTCAATAAATATATTCAGATTGTATTTTATCTAGTTACACGAATGCAAATTACTGCTATTTAAAATTATTAAAAACTATTTATTTATTTCAAAAAATCCTTGTTTACATTATATAGGTACTTAATTATAATTTAACAATAAAAATTTAAGATAAGATTACACTTTTTTTTTTGTTAGATTTGTGGATTATACTACTCTACTAGGCTACGCCTGTCCCAGAGTGGCGTTATAGAACACAATTATAATATTTTTTTGAATTCGTCAATAATATTTGTTTTCATAAGGTAATAATTATGTATCTACAAAGTATCAAGTGCAATGTTAGTGATAGGTTGAGTGAGTCATAAGTCCAAGTGTAAATATGTGTAGAATATTGTTTAATGTAAAAAGGGTTAAAGTTTAGTTTAAGATTATTTTTTATTTTCCTTAATTAATTTATTTATTTATATAGGTATATATTTTTATTTATAGACATTATTATGCAATTACAGCAAGTAAATTTTCAGTTGCTGTTCTACCTTTAGAGGTAAGCCAGTTGTTTGCTAAAGCTTTTATTTTATTAAATGAGTATATTCTGATTGTCGGGATTTCAAATCTCATTATTTGTGTTTATTGGCATTGCATTCTTACTTGAATGGCCCACCTAAAAATGTATTTCACACGACGTTTATGACAAACTGTACATGGTTTCAATTTAACCCACCCTTCTAACAGGGCACGTCCTCTGGGGTGAAACGGCCCGTTCGGATAAGGCTTTTTGTACGATCCTCTGTAACTCCTCCCGCGCGGCCCATCAACCCTTGTCCCGGTAGGGCCGGGGACAAGGGATTCCCCACGAGGCTATTTAACCCCATCCTTGAGAAAATCGAGAGGGAGGGTCATATTTGATGATTATTATTTATTTTTTTATTCTTTTACGATTCTACCAAAGTATAACACTATTACTGCATTAATAATTGTAAACTCAACAAAACAGATGACCAAGAATCATTTTAAGAAGAAATAAATACCCTTAAATTAAAAATTTGTAAATAAAGATTTAATTTGGATAGAAATCCAAAACCCTTCAAAAATAAATTTGCAAAAAAAAAAGTGAAAAATAATTAAATAAAAATTACAAATAGAAATAAAACAAGTACCTTCAAAAAACTGTTTATATTAAAAAGTTATGAAGGAATTCATTTATCTACCAAAGTATAATCAACATCTTCAGGAAGAAATGTAGACCACATCACAGAATAAAATAAATTGTGGGGTATAAAAGCAAAGACTGCAATATCAAAAAAATTTAAAAATTGTTTTGAATGCAGTCACTGAGGATTACTAATTTAAAATATACTAAATTCTAGATTTTATATTTCTATCCCTTCCAAAATCATGTGTCCTATAAATTTATAGACTTTGTTTCCTATAAAGTCCCAAATCCATTATATTGTATATTAGTAATCCTCGATGACTGCATTAATTTTTTTTGTGAATATTGCTGCCTTTGCTTTTACACCCCACAATTACACCAATTATAATAATTTCGTTGTCGGTCCGTCCGTCCCTCCGTCATAACTTCGTGTAATGTCTGTAACTTCTTTATAGTATAACATCTTTTTCCTTTTTTTATAATTAAATAAAAACTTATTCTTTAAGAACCGACATGTAAACGTAGTCATTTTTGATGGGTTACAGCCAGTTACATATATTAAAGTGAATATATGCAGGATTACTATAAGAATCACATTTTTTATTTTTTTTATTTATTGATTAATTAACTCCCTATATGGCTTTTACAACAGATAGGTGATGTACATTAATATAATATATAGTTTTTAAGAAAAAAATAATAATGACATGTAAACATAATAATGACATAAAGCGGAAAGAAAATTCTTAAAATACAGATACAAATATAAAAAGATAAATATAATATAAAGTAAAAGAAAGTATATAAAAAAAGTAAAAATATATATATATAAAAAATAAAAATAAAATAAGTAAAGTTATCTTCTCTTTCTTCCTGGTACTGTCTCAACCCATTGCCTAGGTAGGCTGGTGGGGTCAGGCTGTATACTATTCGGTTCTGGGTTTCACTTTCATCCAGGCCATTTCTCTGCAGGATTTCGGAGCATTGAGTCATCATTGAGCATCCAGAAATTCTTTGGTCTTTTTCTGCATGGATTTTTTATTTATATATCTTAGCTAAGTAAAGATATATATATATCGTATACAAAAACAACAACATTCGTAAAATGGGATTATTTCAAAATAGCATGGTTAATCGTTGACCTAAAAATCAGACACAATCATAAAAGATATAATTAACCGCCTTATAATTAAGATTCTCATAACGATCGATCATTTTTTGAACATAATATCAAAATTATAATTATGGCTTCTATATAAATATTTTATAAAATTATATTAGTTTAAACACCCCCATAAGCTTGAAACACCGCGCAATAAATTTGTTTAGTGTTGTCATGTAGGACGTTCCTTATTATTGTATTGGCACTCAAAATACGTATTGAACTACCCCATTTTAAGACGGTTCTTACATCCACCCTAGACGTATAAAAAAATGAACATTTGTGATAGCGAAAACATGAAGATAATATTCCCTATTGGATCCGATGTACCCGGGCCATCATGGAAGTGTTAAATTTCCTCGCTCGATGTCGTTACATGCCCTCTACGACTCTCTATAACAAAAGTAGTCCGTTATTTTCAATCCAAAAAGATAAATTTTACAGCTAACGCAAAATATGGTGCGTATCTGGGGATGGAATTTATTCCAAGGGAGATTTATTTTATTTGTACCTCGTTAAAAATTAATTTTGTCTTTTTAACACCAAGTTTTACAATATTTATCTAGGGTATTTAATTAAAGAGTTAAAGTTATTATAACGGTCCTTAGACAAACTTATGTGTTAAATAAAATGGATATTTTTTACGAACCGTATTTTTTACTGAGAAAAAAATCTCGACGTTTCGCTGAAATCTTATTCAACGTCATCAGGAGAGCGTCCTATCACGACGGAGGTGTAGGCCGAACTGGTATAAACTATCCGTTTCATTTAACATATAATTAGGCTATTAAAAACTAAATTACATAATTTTAATCAAGATTTATTAGAGATGTCTCATAGAGACGAAGCTATTTTTTATATGGGAAAGCAGATATGGAAGTCTTTTTGGGTGTCCATAGGGCTTACGATGTGTTTCATATGTGTAATTCCCTCCAATCTTATTTAAAATAATACATACAACCACAAAATAATACAAAATAGCCGTAAAAATGATGGAACATAGGTTCGCGTCTTTGCTTAGCCCTAGTATATATTTAAAGTATATTTTTGGCGGTCCGCGGAGAGGCGACCGTAACAGCCTAGAGCGGCCGGCTCGGGTTTGCTGGCCCGCGGTTCAAGCCCCTTCTCCGGCCGTTAAAATTCGTTTTTTTTACACGAATTACGGGGACAGACAGACATAGAGACGGACGGACGGACGGACAGACGGACAAACAACGAAATTATTATATTTGATAGTAGTCAGCATATCATGGATTATATCTAAACTCATTGTATTCATTGCCCGGTCTGTGTAGTCTCGGTAGTGATGATTTTATGTGGTAGTTAGTTCTCGTATTATCGTAGCAGAAGAGATCTTTTGAACACGTTGTTGTCGGGATCCAAAGACATAATATGTACTTTAGAGAGAAGATCGGGCCTGTCAATTTGAGAACACATAATTATATACGGAAATATTAATTCTATTAATTTCCTTCCTACCCGACAAACTAAAGACGTTGTGTTCTTTATACCCGTCAATATCCTTAGCAATATCCAAAAAAATTAAAAAATGTTTTGAATGCAGTCACTGAGGATTACTAATTTAAAATGAACTAATTCTAGATTTTATGCGTTCTTTTCCAAAATCATGTTTTCTTTAAATTTATAGACTATATTTCCAATAAAATCTCGAACTCAGTACATTCTAAATTAGTAATCCTCGATGATTGCATTATTTTTTTTTATATATTGCTGTCTTTGCTTTTATACCCCTCATATTAATTTTATCGTAACTACAATCCATTTAATGTCTCTTTACTGCTAAAAATTTTACAGTGTTGTCAGTTTCAAACAATTAGACATATATTAAACTATACTATTGTCGATACCCGACATTGCACGGGATTGAGTTATAATTTAAGATGAGAGGTTAGAAGAAGGGATAGCATTTGTTTTACGTAGACTCTAAAAAATAATTACGTATTCAATTTTTTTTATTCCTTAAGTAAGTAATACAATAATTTATAATAATGTTTAATATAAACAATAGTTTATATAAAACAAAATTAAGTGACGTTGAGATTTAGGAATATCAGTTTCCTTTCAATTTTTCCCAACGTAAATAATTATTCGTGAATATTCGCGATCCATTATCATCTCACGTTTATGGTCTGTTCAACTACGCTATGCGCCTGCCTGTGGGCAATCTATTTACCGTACTGCAGAATTACGATACGCCTGATAGTAGGCAATTTGGGCGGCGGATCGATTTCCTTGTTTGCCATTTTCTCTCGCGGACGACAGAAATTGAAAGAGAATTATTATAGTCCGTTTTCACGGGTGAGATATATCTCAGGGATTTAGGTAAGTTTAATCTCAATACCGTGTGGACATTGTTTTAGGTAAGGATTCAATTGGATTAGTATAAGTAACCATCCACAATACGCACAGCATGTCAGTTTATTGGTACATAAGAGTTTTTAGTGGCCAGTCACTCGGTTGGGTGGTGTCCTACAAATAGCCAATAATGTGGCATAATAAACTCAAAATATTGTATCCGCAAAACGCTATAAAAGCTATTTACTAAAAATAAATATTCCTATAAGCTATATAAATATTTCGTTCCGATAAACCATATTTTCTTCGCACAATTACAGTAGCCGGCAAACATCTTGAAATTCTACGACGTAGTGGGGGGAAGTTTGTGCATCTACCTTTCCACCAAAGAGACCCAAATTTCGTCTTCTGCGCATTCCCCCACCACGTCAAAGAATTTCAAGAAGTTTGCCGGCAACTGTAACACACAATACAAATCTACATATCGACGGCTCCTACGTATAATATCGTAACCTATAAATCGACGATTTTGTGTTTTTTGTGTATTTCATATGTATTTAATTCCAAGAAAGAAAAAAAATTATATTAAAAAAACGTAATTTATTGCAAAATATTTTTTTTTCTTGGAATTAAAGATATAATTAAATACATTTGAAATACACGAAAAACTCAAAATCGTCGATTTCAATATTATACGTAGGAGCCGTCGATATGTACATCCGTTAGCGCCATGTAACGCGAATAAACCCGGTTAATGTATCCCCGCTCCCCTCTCCTCTACCTACCACCCGCAAGCACAGGGCCGCTTTCAGTACGAAAACCGCAGCTAAAAGCTAAACATCACAGTCGAACGCGACCGCAAAATCATCGCGTCTACCGCCGAAATACCGCTTATCTAAAACCAAAAGATTTACCTAAATTTCGCGAGTGTTATTCTACCAATTACGCAAGAAAACACTTCGCCGCTTGCTGTATAGGAAGATAGAAACGACAGGAGAAAGGGAGAACCGGCAATCCCGAAGAAGATAACTGCATGTCTCCTGTCCCATCAAACCGTTATATTATCTCCCGTACAATATCTCTAATTTGAGCTCTATATTTATTGTTTGTTCGTTTCTCTATGAGTTTTCCAACATCGTATATTGCCGTATTATTATATTATATATATTTTTAAATTATTTCTATATATTATATATATAATTCCGACATCGTACAGATTAAGAATTGTTGTCTAGAATCAAAAATGTCATTCGTGCGTACAGACCATTATACTATTTCTTAAAAATTCAATATTTAATAATGTAAGTTGCAGAGCAGTAGTACAACATAAGAGTCTAATTTTCTCGGGAGAATAACAAGTATTTACAGTTTTTTATTAAAACGACTTACATGCTAGACTACGTTACCCCTTCGACCCATTATCTTATAAATAAATGTAATCTAGGCCAGTCATCATCATCTTCTAGCACCTCGCGACGCGGTTGCTGGCACCCCAGGCACCCTTTTGCACTTCTCCGGTGCTTTCCCGTCTATCGGGTGGGTACGGTACGCAATCCCCGTTTAGTCTCTCCTCTAATTACACACAGGAGCGAACCATCCTGCAC
>JADDOH010017722.1:42970-58410 GCA_016648135.1 Agrypnia vestita
ATTTATTGAAAAAAATCAACATGTTTCGAAGCCAATGGCTTCTTCGTCAGGAAAACAAAAATAAAATTTAAAAAAATCGAAGTATAGATCAAAATATTAAAAAGTTATGTATGGAAAATGATAATATAAAGTACCTAATTAACATGAAAATAAATTTAAAAGATAACTATTTGCAAAAAGGACCTGATTATTTATAATATTCAATTTACTATTTACACTCTTTCTTATTTCCAAAATTTCTTAATTTATCAAATTGTGATTCTGTATAATTTGTATGTAAAATTTGTAATTTTGTTAGAAAATTCAGAATAATTATTACTATTTAAACACCTTAAGTGTTCCTTAACTCTAATTTCAAAATTTCTACATGTTTTTCCTATATAAAAATAATCACAATCATTACAAATTAATTTATAAACACCCGATTTTTTTTTAATTTATCCTTATCTTTATTATTTAATATGTATTTTTTAAATTTATTATTAGTATAAAAAGCTGGTTGAATTACATTTGAAATATTTTTGACTATTGAATTAGAAATTTCATTATTTATAAATATAATTTTCCTCCAATGTTTATCAGAATCAAAAATTGAAGGGTAAACAAAAGATTTTTAAAAAAAATTCTTGTACTTTTTATTTAACATAATATCAATTAATTTTTTATCATAACCATTATTAAACTGTTTAATAATTTTTAATTCAATATTAAAATTATCAACAGACAATGGAATATTAATTAATCTATTTAACGTTGAATGAAAAGTTGACAATTTTAATTAGGTACTTTATATTATTATTTTCCATACATAACTTTTTAATATTTTGATCTATACTTCGATTTTTTTAAATATTATTTTTGTTTTCCTGACGAAGAAGCCATTGGCTTCGAAACATGTTGATTTTTTCAATAAATAAGTGGTTTAAACAAAGTTAATTTATAACAATTATAACTAAAACTACTTTTTCAAGACGTTCAATATGTATACAGTCAAAGTCTATGGACATCCAGCTTCTCTAAGCTCCTTCGTCTGGGAAGTATAAGTGCTGCCTAGTGCTAGTATACAGCCAAAGTTGTATGGTATACCAACCACATCTGTGGCCGGAGTCCAGTTTGCATTCCGTCTATAAATCTGAAATCCTTCAGTACCGGCACATTTCTTATATCTATATTTTATATTTCATCCCTTTCTTACCAATAAGAAATCGTTGAAGAGGGTTAGCCGGCTCTTACACATGTATATAAGATAGTCCGTTAATTTTCTCGAGTGTTCCATAGTTCTTGACTATGTGGTTCTAAAAATGTCTGCCCGAATTACTTACGGCTCTCGACTTAATTTTTATTTGCCGCTGACCTTCGCAAACTGTAATAAAGTCATCTTAGACGTCCCGTCAGACGTAAAATCTCTGCTTCGTAGATTCTTCAGTTTTAAAGGACCACTGAAATAAATAATAGATGTCAAAGCGGCCCTCTACTAGGTCGTTTAATTATAGCGGGTTGCCAAAATATGTATTTGTAATTTACTTATTGATTGAAACGATTATTTGGAAGTTTGTTAAAATTGTTTGAGAACTCCTGGAAATATCAAGAATAAGATTTTTTGAGAATATTCCAATCATTACGTATGCACATGTAGAAATCAAAAGATTTAATCATTTAAAACAGTTAAAATGACTCGAAGATGTGAAGAACATTTGTATCTCAAAAAATTTTGAGATGCGATATTTTTATGTTTCATGAATATATATTTGATTGCACAGGTCTGCGATGTAAAAACTTTTTTAATAATTTTAGCTCTCTTTTCATTTTTTTGGGAACTGAAATTATATATTGTATCATATTTATACAAAAATAATACAATTCTTTCTAAAAGCGTGCTATGAGCATTTCAATTAAGCAATTAACATTCTGTATGCTGTACCACATAAAGAATTTAATTTGCCCTCTTCCATTTCCTACGCTCCTCTTCAACTTTTTCCCTCCCACCACCTTCAATGTTTTTTATTTAAATTTGTATATTGCTTGCATACTTACTTATTATTAAAAGTTCACATGAGTGGACAGAGGAGCAAGGCCATGAGCGCAGTTTTTTGTCCTGACACCCAACCCTGCTATATCCATATTAATAATAATTATAATATCTATTTTATTTATATATTCTTATATGATCACACTACATTAATTAGTTATTTGTATTAATTAAAATTTAAAATTAAATAGCTTGTCCCCAAACAGCAATTGTATGCTGGTATAAGGGGACAGAAAATAAAGTAGAATTAGTGGGTACACATATTAAATATCAGCATATTGATTTGTTAAGCAATTATCTCCTCCCCAACACAAGACATTTCAGCTGTTTATTGAATAGTTCTACACTATTTAGTTCCTTTATGCAATTGGGGATTCCATTATAAAAATAGAGCGCAGCGTATAGGAAACCAGATTTCTCTCTATTATAACACAATATAAATTTCCTGCATGCTCGTCGATTTATAACATTTCTAGCGGTAACATCTTTTGGTAACTAGATTGCTTATCGTGTACTGTGTATCGCAGGCGCATGCAGTGAGTAAAATGAAACATAACATTCACGCGGATTGGAAAAAAAACATCGAAATAAAATATTTATGTAACAGAGTATTGTTGTATTCAAATTTAAATAATACGATGAGTAATTGTGATTCGAATACTGCGAGATAATACCTATCATTATTTATTTTTTTCAAAATATATCCTTAGGTAAATATCATGTCTTCACTGCACGCCCCTGGTATTTCGGTGCCATCAACACATACGTTTTGTATGTTTCTTACCCCACTCTCTGTTGGCGCGAATCGAATCCTGTATATTCCTTTATTCCACTTCCCCTATATCCGTTCTTGTTGGCATGACCCTGTCTGTTTGAGGCAAGCGACAGAAAGTGCAGAATAATGGCGCCATCTGCGAGTCTCCTACTAAGCTTGCTGCAGCATAGACTCGAACCAGACCCAAGCAGTTCACAGCGGTATTATTGCCAAACGAGCGCTAGAGGGCCTACAATCATGGTGAATATTGTAGGCCAGAGACGGTCGTCCTTCGGAAGAGGCTGAGAGATTTTTTGTATTTTTCTGAGGCATAATATGGTCCTCATAACACATCCTTCGAAAGTAAGTATTTTCGGTATAATTGAGAATCCTGATTTCAAAAAAAAAAACAGAATTGACGCTCAAATAAGTGTTAAAGAAAATATTACGCTTTAAAGTTTCTAAAACTTGCACCACAAATTGCACCATATGCGTCATTTTAAGATCCATAGAAAAGATATGCTAAAAACCATATACAAAAAATATGAAGTAAAATATACAAAAGCTATACAAAAAATATATAATATAAACTATGTAATATAAATATACAATATAAATATAAACTATAAAAAAATAAATATGCAGTAATTATTTTGAAATGTTTTACACTTCATCCACAGACATCGCCTCAAATATCAAAATTTATAGTGCATTTTTCGAAACATCAAAGTGTATTATTTTCTTCAATACTTATTTCAATTCTGTTTTATTTTATAATCAGGACACTCAACTTTACCTAAGATACTTACTTTCAGAAGGATATGTTATGATGACCATAATCTTGGATTTAGCCTTTTCTGTTTTTTTATCCACAGCTGGTAATAAAATATAAAAGTCCAGATGTTTACATTAATATATATTTATAATAATGTGATTATATAATTAACAGTGCTTATATTGTGGTGCTCTCTCTATCTGTACAGAATATGCTTTTTACTTCAACCTGACAAAAATACAGAATGTACGATTATTTTACATTTGATCATTCAAGTTTGACAACAATAACTTAAAGACACACTTACACATACTTATGACTATATCCCAACACTCTCAATCATGCAATCAATTTTTTTAAATGATTTGCAAATAATATCCTATCTTAGTTACATCTCGTGACTACATGTAAATGAAACTTTATAGACGTCGTAAATATTATCAATACTGATTTTTTAATGTCAAGCAAGATTAAAACATTTAATAACATCCCTTTTCAACAGGTCGTTAAGGGCCAACCACGCGTATACGCGTTTGTAAATCACTGTCACTCTTAAAATTGTGTCCTGCTAAGCAACACGTGGCGAATCCTTCGAAATACCTGCACCTGCGTAATTTACTAACGATATAAAAGAACAAATTAGTATCTAAGCACGAAATGATATCTTTCATTGACTTACTCAATTTTATATAAGGTACACATGACATATTGTACTAACGTTTTTTTAAACAAGATTTTGATATAAATTTAACATTTAACACGAAAGTTTATATCAATTGTAATGCCATCACTACGTTGAACATAAAACGCGAGACATATAATATTTAAAACAAATTAACAACTTTTTAACCGACTTGCAACTGCCAATTTGAAAAATGAAATATTATCTTAAATAGCGATGGTGAACCTTTTTCTTCGCGAAATATGTTTGGACGCAAATAGCAACAAGACACAAACATAATAGAAAAGTGAACCCCACTCTACACCTAGCCGCTTGCTAAAATTCATCTCAATGTTCATAGTCCATCGGGCGTACATTGTACATTGTAGATCACTATCAAACAAGTGAAAGAATCACATATTTGGGCAGCATAATTTCCCAAGATGGCCGCTCAAGGGCATATATTATAAGCAGAATCCAACAAACAAGAGTCCCCTTTAACAAAAAATCTAAGATATTTGAATCTCCTAACATTGATATAACGGTTGGGAAGAATTTGGTTAAAATTCTTGTCTGGAGTGTGCTGTTGTATGGCAGCGAAACATGGACCATCGGCCAAAGCATATCCGGGAGGCTAGCGGCCTACAGACGCATGGCGAAGATCCATTGGTCAGAGCATATCCGAAATGACGAGGTGCTGAGCAGGGTGGGCGAAAAGAGGCAACTCCTGAACAGAATCAATCGAGGGCAATATTGAAGGCAATAATCGTAGAGGCCGCCCGAGATCAAGTTACACAGACCAGGTTATCGGAGATGTGCGCTGTAGCACCTACCAAGAGATGAAGAGGCTGGCAGGTGACAGAGAGGAGTGGAAACCAAAAAAAAAATGCAGTGTACATTCAATTATATATTTCCATTAACACTAATCTAGAGGTCTGAGACACTCGATCTTATCATACTTACTCATATTATAAAAATCTACCCCGATTAAATACGTTTTCCAAACAAATATTCAAAAATCAGCTGGTCACATCGCGACACAATCATGTGTCAAAGGTTCACCATCGCCGATCCAAAGTTTAAGTTCTCATTCCCATCAGTATGAAATCGTACATTATAGGTAATAATTATTTGTACAAAACGATATCAAAACCATCAACGAATTATAAAATCGCATGAATATGTAATATTTTTAGATAATATTTTCAAAATCCACGCACACACATTAATATTACACTATATGTATATTTTACACTATTACACGTATTGCACCTTCCGGCCATCTTTATAAGCTATACAAATAAATCTTATTAAGCATCGTTAATAATCTTCTTAAATTTTACTAACAAAAATACAGTGTTTATATCTAGTATATACGAAGATATATTTTTTATTTTTTCGAAGGCGTTTTCTTTTTTTTACTCTATAACCATGGATATATTAGTGGCTTTATGAAAATAAGTTCGTCCATGAGTTGATTTTGGTTTGTATGTAACTTGACACATTCAATTATATCGACAAACGTTAGAATAATATAGTAATTATTTTTTACGACAATAATAAACATCATATTGTTGGCGTATATTTTGTGTTGATTTAAAATTTTACGAAAAGCAGTGATGATTTCTTGATGGTCAACAGACAATGATTAATCTTTTTTTTTTAGCAAGCTAGCAATGCATTATATTACTCGGTCTCACTAAAATTTAAAATACAAATGTAAACAAATCAGAATTTGTATACTTTTATTTAAAATTGATTGTAGATTTGTTTTGTTAATAATAATAAATTTAAAAAAACGAAAGTGTACTGTAAATAGGCTTAAACGGCTAATGACGATCAATCACCGTTTAGGCCCGGCTTAAATTTAAGTAAAATTCGTATTTTTACTTAAGTTTATATTTTTACTTAACTTTTGAGTTAATTTAGTAATAAAAATATGTAAAATTAAGTAAAAAGTTACGTGAAGTTAAGTAAAAAATAAATTAGGGTAAACAACACTGTTTTATTCCACTATATTTATTTTGAATTATTAGAACATTTTCGGGATTTCTCCCATTGTCAATAACAACATGTTTACAACTAAATTAAAAATAATTGGAGACAGAATTTATAGGGATTGGGTGGATGTTATGGTGATGGGGGTCGGGGGCGGGGTTAGAATGGATAGGAGTGGAGAGGTTATGGGCGGTATCTGGATGTTAATTATATTTCTATTATTTATTTTATTATTATTTGTTTGTAAAATCTCCAATCTCTTGGAGATTTTAGTTTATTATTAGATCTATTATTTATTTTAGATTTATATTAGAGATTTTAGATCTATTATTTATTTTATCTAAAATCTCCAATCTCTTGGATCCCGAAAACGTTCTAACAATTCAAAATAAGTATAGTGGAATAAAGCAGTGTTGTTTACCCTCATTTTTTTAAATATTAAAAATGAATTTCCACAATGTTACAAACAAAAAACTTGAACATTTAAAAAATTAAGTTAAGATTAAGACAATCAGTCACGAAAATTTTTTTTATTTAAATATAAATTAACTTTGTCATTGTCTTCCTAAAAACAATTGTACAATTGCATTAACTATGTAATTGTTTTAATTGCAGTGAATTTCTTAAACATGACACTTCAACATAAATGGATTTTGATTTCAAACTATTCGATTTTCTTTTGAACAAATTAAATATATAATAACATATGTATATTTGGAAGAAAACTACATGTGTTTATACTTCAATAAAATGGCATATTATTAATTCAGTGAAGAGGGCAATAATTATTATAATAATAATAAAGATACTTTACAATTTTACATAGTATACAACAATATAATATATCTTATTTTACAGCTATAACATTTATAGAGTTTAAAAGATGAAATAGATTTTGTACTTACTTACTAACAATCACACGAATGATATGCAAAACGAATAATGACGCGTTTTCAGGCAAAATATATTTTTTTACACTTAAAAGTACATAAATTATTATATCTAAATATATTACACATTGGTTTTATATTTAAACAGTGTCCTCCACTTGCTCGATTTAACAGGGTGGTCCAAAGGAAACGGCGATATTAATGGTTTTACACAGATGTTTGATGACTGACAAAACTGTGAATTTCTGGGGGAGAAACGGAGTGCTACAAGTAGAGCCTCCAAACATTCGTGATTGCAACCATTCGAATATCGAATAGTTAATGATAATGTATTCAAATATTCGAATATATTCGTAAAATTTATAAGAAAGGAATAATTTACTTCGGATGATAAATACATTCTATATATTTAAAAAAAAACAATAATTGTAGTATGTTATTAAAAAACAACAAAAAATGTATTGAAAAATAATGTTGAATTAAGAAATACAAATTAAAAAAAAAACACAAAATATCTCGATAACTGACAAAATTTTAGATATGTTTATATTACTTACTTCATATCTCACACCCCACGTGCAATTTTTTTGAAAATTATTTTGTATATAACCTCTTGTTTGTTAGCTCAAATATTTATGAAAGCTTGTGTTTTGTGTTTTAAACGTAAGTGCTTATTGTAATAAAACTATAAAGATAAGCATGACTATAAAAAAAAGGCAAATGCAAAAGACGCCCGACAAATTGCCCATAGCAGTATACCTGAAATGACTTTCATTACTTGCAAATGATCTTCAGGGTTCTTAAATCTTTGTTTCGTTTAGAAAAATATTAAAAACCTTATAATATAAATATGAGTGAATACTTTACGAATACTTTTTAAATTATTTGAATAACGAATACCTACTTAAAAACAGGCGAATATATTCGAGGTTCGAATATTCGAATATTCGGATTGGAGGCTCTAGCTACAAGGTCGAGGAATGCTTCCCATCTATATTAAGATATTTCAAAGTAAAATTTACATTTATAAGTCCTTGGCTAACATGGAAAAGAATATATTTATTGTTTTTGTTACCTGTAAGTGACTGGATTTTTTTAAATCCACTTTAAGAATTTTCTTAATTCCTACACAGCATGTGAAAATCTTAGGTTGGTACAATTATCGATAATGGGTCTGTCGGCTAATTATACGATCAAAAAAATAAATCTCCATGATATCACAAAATTTCAATATCATTATATACTTATTTCGTAAAAATAATAAAGGTAGGATTTTACGGGGGGAAGTTTTAAGGGAGATATTCGGCAGAGCGCTAGGTGATAGGGATTACTGTTATTATGAGCAGTATTTGGCCGCGTATAAATTAAAGCCAGAAATAAAGGGCTACGTAATGGAGGGTGAATATTTGCTACAGGTAAATTGATAGTATAACCAAAAAAATTTAAATAAGACTGGTCAAACAGGCTTCTCTCTGATTCTTTTTTTTCTTTCAATCACACCGTGATTTTTGTCATTTAATTGATTTTATTGTTCCACCTTCAGTCGATGATATTTTTGTCGCATTGTTGATAGTAAAGTTTACTTAAGAATACTGAAATTGGTGGTTTGAGAGCGGTTATTTGCGTTCATATCAGTGTTTATGATAACTTTTGTTCCATTCAACAGAGGAACAACAATTTACTAAAATTGCTCCAATAATTACACTGCCAATATTACCTCTTAATGATTATTCAAAGTAAACAATCCACCCAACAAAATCATTGTAGATATTTAAATTTTGAATATTAATACAAAGATTTAAACATTCAGTTTAGTCTTTACCAACTTGTTCTTTATCAACACACTAGTATCCCCGATTCTTTAGTTATTTCACCTGCCTGTCTCTAGATTGAATATATATTCGCCAAATATTGATTTCTACGGACAGAGTGAGAATGAAAATCCTGACTGCCGAAATTACGGGAATAGCAGAAAAAACTCTTTTAGACCTAGTAAATAGTATCAATATTAAGAGACTCTCCTAATGAATCAGCTATTTGTACACGTAGAAAAGTCGCAATTACTGTAGCTTAACACATCAGAGGCGACAGTCAATATGTATGTTATTGGCATGCTGGAACAGACAGCAAAAATATTACACGAAAACAGATTGGGCTTTGACTGATCAACTAGTCCCAAAGCGGCGCAAGACACGGAAGAATGCTTTGGCCTAGATAAGGAATAGATTAAAAGCCTGCGACCGCCAGACTTACGTTATAGTACCATACCTGAAATATTTTCTCTGTATACTATGGTAGGTAAGAAGGTTTGGATATTATGACATTTAATTTCGGGAAATTTTGGCAGATAATACTGGTACAAAAAAATCTGTAAGTAAAACGTTAAAATACAAGGTATCAGAAAATATTGTTGAATAGCGGCCCGAATAAAATATATAAAATTCAGATTGTTACTATGACGTACCGAAATGACATGATTTGTTACTATGACATCTGGCGGAAGAAATGATTCGCGAAAAGCATCGAGCATCACTATTATGAGTGTATAATACTGTCCCTTTAAATATATTTAAAAAAATTAATTTGTTATTTTTACGTTTTACTTAAACATTTTTTCGTACCAGTATTACCTGTTATCTGCCAAAATCCCTCGAACTCAAATGTCGTAATATCCAAACCTTCTTATCTACTATAGTGTAAATCTGGCGGCCGGTGATGATGAACATCAATACAATTTCTGCATCAAAAAATTTCCCATCAGTCATAATTCTGTATGCTTAACAAATAACGTGCACGTTCTACAGACATTTTACTTAAATTTTGAAGTAATTTAAACTACATAACACTTATGTATGTACATAATAAATTATTTCCATACATTCCTTTGGACCATCCTCGAAAATAAAATTATAATTGTACACATCCACATAATGAATTAGCATTTTAAATTCCAAGATATGAAAATTTTGATTATGATAATAAATAGATGTTTTAAAAAATTAGCTTTCTTCATTTCTTCGATGTCTATTGCAGTACGTTACAATATTAAAGCGCTTAGCACTGATTCACTTGAGAATGTAATGATAGGCAAATAATTTCAGGAAAAATCAAATTAATTGGAAAAAAATGTTATATTTCATCTTCTTACTTCGTTTGAATTCGATTTAATTTTTTTTTGTTCTTTGATTACGGTGCTATTATTATATGCGAGGTGAAAAATATAACAAAAACTTATCTTTAATTGTGAATATTTATAGAAGTTTTTTTCAAATATTTTTTTACACTTTAATATTAAAAGCATGAGTATTATTTTATTATTAAACAGTTATTTGAAATTGAAATCAATACTGCACACTTTCAATACATAATCAAATTTTCAATTAATGTTGTTACAAACATTTTGATCTTGTTTTGCCAAATACAAGAACTCAGTATTATTCAATTTTCACACATACAAACATCAACATGACACTATAAAATGTATACATGTATTACACCTACTGATTAATAATTAAATCTATCTTTTATCATTTTGGAACTATCGTGCTTTCATTTTTATGTATACTTCTATAAAACAACATAGACTGAAACCTAAAAATTTCATAATTAAGTCAATTATCAAATTATCCATTGTCAATATTGAATAATTAAATACAAAATTGTGACAATTTGATAAATACATTAATAAAATCCAATAAATTTAAGTAATTTTCATTTCCCTCGCGGCGTAGTACTTCATATTTGAAGAATCCTGAAAAATTAGGAATAAAAGCGTTAATAACATGGCATCATAAAATCTACCACACGGTTAAAAATTTGTACAGAAATGAACTATGAACGAACTAGTTCTTTCGGAAAGGAAAATGGGTCACAGCAGAAAAATATGTCTATGATACATTTAAACTGCATTTAAATTATTTATTCTTGCAAAACGAAATCCCCTAGTAAATATGACGTATTTTTTTACAATAGGCCAGACCACTATCTTTCCGGAATTTTCTCTTATTTTGGAGTTCCGGATACCATCGGATTTTTAATATCGTCCTTATTAATGATTAGCGGGAGTTTCTCGAGTGCCTCCTTGATAAAATGTACGCGATAATCGTTAATCTTTCCTAGGATCTTCTGCTAAAATGCAAAATGGTGGCCAGTATCTAGAATGTGCTCAGCTAATGATTATTATTCTCACTGAACTTTTTTTTCCATGTATGTGAACATTCACATCATTTTTTACAATTGTTATTTCATCTGCTATTAATTAATTATAGTATCTTCTGCTAAAATGCAAAATGGTGGCCAATATCTATAATGTGCTCGGCTAATGATTATTGTTCTCACTGAACTTTTTTCCATATACGTGAACATTCACATCATTTTTTACATTTGTTATTTCATCTGCTATTAATTAATTATAGGATCTTCTACCAAAATGCAAAATGGTGGCCAATATCTAGAATGTGCTCGGCCAATGATTACATTCACGTCATTTTTTACATTTGTTATTTCATCTTCTATTGTATTCATTAATATTTACATTTTTTTATTTGTACATTTTCTTTCTGTATCAACAAAATTTTTCGAGAGATTAATAAAGTTAATAAGAGGAAAACGATGTTTAATTAATTACTACAACAATTACGTTACCATAATGCATCTTCACTGATTATTCAAACAAAATGATCCAGTCAGCAAAATCGTAGTAGATATTTAAATGTTTTTTCTATCTATGTCAACAATATCTTAGGATTTAACTAATTTTATAAAGTAAAGGATATTAACGCTTCTGATATCGTGCTCGCTAATAGTTGAGTTCATCAATCCTTCGTTGATCTTAGCAGGTCCTTTGCTTTGCATTTGTGGAGAAAGTCCAAAAGAAGTTTCTGAGATATCTCTACATGAGAGAGTACAGGCATTATCCTTGGCTTTACCCAACCGAGTTTCTCAGGGTATGCTTGGCTACAACAGTCTAGAGACTAGAAGGAATGTGTATTTGATTACACGTTTTTATCGATTGTTGCGCGGTATGATCGATAATCCTGAAATTATGCAGAGCATTGGTTTGTATGTTCCTAATAATTACATTAGATATCGTCAGCATAGATTGTTTCACATTCCAATATACAGAACCAACCTGCCGATGGTTATGCCTATTGGACGAGCCACAGCTATACTAAACAAAATCGCTTTGGATATTGATATATTCCATGTGTCTGAGGGGGTTTCCGAAGTAGGATTCTCTTACACCTACACTTATATAAATATATATATATATATATGTATGTGTGTGTGTGGTATATGTATATTTTCAGATATAACTTCATAATATGTATGCATTGAATATAAAGTTTGTAATATAAATATTATGGAATAAATAAAAATTGAAAAATTGAAAATTGAAATTGTTTAAGCTCCGCTATAGATAGGAGCGGGGTGGGGTACCTTTATCTGTAGGAGCCGTACTCCTGCGCGGGGGCCGGGGCGGCCGCGGGCTGCATGAAGGGGTTGCTGGGGGCCCCCGGGACGGACAGGCTGGGCCCCTGCTGGCGGGTGGCCCCGTAGCTCTCCTGCGCCCCCATGTCGGACAGGCGGGACGAGGACAGCGCCCGCGGCAGGGGGCCGCTGGGCACCCCGTGGGGGGCCAGGTGGGCCGTCTCTTCGGCCACCTGAACAAACGACGTCAATCATGTCAGGGGCTTGTGTATAAGCAAATGCAGCAATATCCAAATAATTTTAATAATTTTTTCCAATACAGTCACCGAGGATTATTTATTTATTTTATTTCTTTTTTTTTAAGTTTACCCTACTTATTACTTTAGGCTTACCCTATTACAATAAAATAAAAATCTTATACGTCTCTAGATAACAGTGTACATTTTATATGAAAATGTAAATCAGCATGCATGATAATTTACAAATGTATACATATACATACATACGAAATTTATAAAACAGTATCATTTTTTTTTATATATTTATTAGAGACACTAACAGGATAATAGGTACATGATACTCTAATAATAAAACATTATAAATGAAGACTATGCCCATTATCCCAATTACAAGTGTCTTCGGCACGCTCTAGTAACATGTATTTTTACATTTAAGCACATTTTACATGTACATTTATGTATATTATATATTTAATGTTTGAATGTAGTGCTTCATATAAGAATATGTAAATAAATAATTGATTTAATGCATCTATAGGTTCAGATCTACAGGTTTATAATAATCGTTGTATTAATTAATTTAAAATGCACTGAATTCGAGATTTTGTAGGAAATATAGATCTATCATATATAGGAATATTTGGAAAATATGTAGGTAGGTACTTTCCTATTTCGCTTTATTCTTGTTTATAGTACCTATCGCGCGGGTTCCCATTTCGCTCGCTTCTATGGTCGTGTATCGCCTGTCAAACAACTGAACTGCGCAGCATAATGTCCCCGTATTTATAGAGACCCGTGTTCGAGTCGTTTCGTGAAACTGATAGATTGTGCCAGACCTTTGTAGCAATTTCCACTTTTCGATGCTTGAACTTCGAAATTTTTGAGAGGACATTTACCTGATGAGGATCTTCAGTGGCTGGGATGTCGGAGATAAATCCTGTGTCCTTGCGGTAGAAGTTGATGAAGATGAACGCTGCGAGGACCATGATGCACACAATCCCGTAGCCTCGGAAGGTGGCTGTGGTGCCGAAGTAACTTACAAATATTCCACCTGGAAAACAAATTGTTTTTTTATTGTTCCACAAGCGTGGTCCTGTATGAAACATTTCTCAGGAAAAAATGGGAGACAAACAGAAAATTTTCTAGTTAATGAAGAAGAGTTGAAGATATTAACAATACTCCAAAATCAAGCATTAAGAATTATATTAAAAAGAAATCGATACACAAGAATCAGCAATGCTGGAAGGTTTATTGATAATAACATTTAGACAAATAATTAAATTTAATATACTTCATTTATAAACAAAATTATTGATGGACACAACATCATTGAATTCTTAAGAAGAAGAGTAAACATGAACTTGACCACCGCATAAGAAGAAAAGATGAAATAAGATAGTCATGTAAAGTGAATTTAAATTATATATTAAACTATCGGGGGACAATGGGAGGGCTGAAAGTAGTATAATAACTTTTATTTTAAGAAGAAACCAAAAAAATACGTGATAATTACTTTTGAGTAAAATGTAACGCTGTAGGTACATATAAGGAAATATAAAATTAATTATTACCTACTTAAAAATAAACAAAAATATATATAAAAATATCGCACCCCTAAACAACACCGCTATTATCCAAAATGTCACAGAGAAAACAGCATTCGATGTTTTAAACTTTATTATTTCTTTGTCTCTATATTAATTAAAACTTAACTTAACTGAACCACCTGGATACTATATACATTATATTCGCTTTGTAAATATACGATAGTCATATTTAAATTGTTCTAGATTTGATGGAGATAAAAATATTTGATTTTGCAATACAGAATAATTCGTATAACTTACAAATAGTACTAGCTAGAAATATGGCAGTCTTACATTATCATAAATACTGGACAGGCAATTGATTTGGCATTCACGGGTAAAAACCATATTTTTCGGGGTTTTTTGTTGTCTTAGGAGTACGATATCTCTGATGCGATGCTGACTGCAAGTTGAGCTACATTTTTTACGATATTTTGCAATATATAGTAATCAATAGGTATTGAGTAAAGATGATGAAATGTCTCTCCTTGTATTTGAAAGAAAAATATTCGATCCAGTACGATAAACGGAGTTTGAGAATATAATACATCAAGGAGGTCTATAATATTTACAATGAAACCAACATAATACAATTTATCAAAATAGGAACGCTGCGATAGGCAGGGTACGTAGAAAGAATGAGTGAAGAGAGAAAGCCAGAAAAGATTCTCCACACAAAGTCAAAAGTTAGACGCAGCGTTGGTAGACCCAAACTCCGATGGCTGGATGGAGTGCAGCAAGACGTGAAAACTAATAATATCAGGGATTGAAGAAGCATATGTCAGAATAGAGGAAGATGGAGAGGAATGTTGGAGGAGTCCAAGGCCCACAATGGGCTGTGGAGCCACTGATTATGATGATGATACTAATAAAATAAAAACTCCTATCGAAATTTAAATTTGCTAGCCAAGGTCATCCATATAGAAACGTTGCGCTCACCAATGACAGCGCCGCATCCTCGCCCCAAGCCGTGGTGGATGCCCTGCAGCACGCCCTGGGCCGAGGCCCTGAGGCCGGGGGGAGTGCAGTGGGCGATGTAGGAGCAGCAGGCCGCCCACACCGCCGCGTGGGTCACGCC